>JABASI010000598.1:0-35338 GCA_019776505.1 Tomocerus nigrus | reverse complement strand
TTCTTCTTTCTAAAGTTACTGACGACTTCATCTATCTAACTGTCTCGTCCTCATCTTGTTTTAACTTACTTGAGCATCGCATGACACTCCATACTACCATCCTTACCAGACTTACATTTAAGCTTTGATATTAAAGTAGGTAGATTCTTCCCTACAAAATTTTGCCTCTTCCTTGATTATAAATTACATTACGTAAGGTACATATTATTACTATAACACACAGGACACAGATACATTTATTTATGCAAGTAATTGTAGTACATGCAATTTGATGGCATTTAATTACAATGTTGGAATGTGCAATCGTGTATGTATAGTGTCATTATCTATTTTAAGTTCTAGTATTGTTTGTACTGGTATGTGATATGGAGCAAGTAGAGGATAACTACAATGTACACTAATGCATCTTGCGTTTAATGGACAATGGATTTAGATTTAGTATAGTCGTTCTCTAGAATACCGTCCACCAGCCCAAAGAGCGTACATTTCTCCAGTGACTTGAGTTGACGCGCCCGGCCCATAAAATCTCCGGCTTTTCTCCTTCTAATAAATAAGGTGTTCCCTTCTTTTCTTCTTAGATGAAAATACAATGCACTCTAAGGACACTTTATGAGCCTGCAATAAGGTAGGCGGAAGTCAAAAGTGGGAGTCATAAATGCAACCGTCTTAATATATTCATCCATTCCATTACCGCATTGGGGTACTTTCATCCTTATGCACTATCAACTATAAAGAAAGTATAAGACACAAACTCCCTTCTTTCTATACAACAAGACAATTTGACTTTATTTTCGACAGACTGGCCAAAAAGACCAGGCAGGGCAAATAACAATTTAGAAGAAAAATGCTATAAAAGTTGGTTTACACAAGGAATTCTATAGTACTTAAATAGGTACATTTATCAAGGGAGGTTGTTTTCTAACTTTTACAACGTAGCCACGAAGGAGGCTCTTAAAATTAAAATGAGATATCGAAAAAGTCCTTTCCATTCACAGGGCGTGGGGTAATTACCTATATAAAGCCAATTACTCGTCGTATACGTTATCGAGACTATAGGAATTACCTACTTAGGTACTTGTATAAATCTATATATAGTTTCAGGCTTATTCTGTGATGTTACTAGAATTTACTAGCCATATAGAGTCTAATTCATCCATAAAATGTGTAACATTTGTATATAGACCAATTTAGATAACATATTTTAAGGTTATGTACACAGAAGTTTGCATATATTATATAGACGTAATACGATGTGACCCGTATCGTACATTTTATACGTACTTAAGTTCACTTTTCCAAAAACAGAGGATTTATTGCATTGTAAACCGTGAAATGATTTCGTATTTGAGAAAAGACCTGACTTCTAGCATCTTTTACAAGAAACTTCTTCTAGTTATACCTACTGCAATGCATCCTATACTACCAGAACCCCCTTTTAAACACTCATGGATAATAACAACAGTACATTGATAAATAGTTGCTCACTACTGACATTTAAGACTTGATAGCATTTTGACTTGTGACAGGAATGGCAAATGAAAACAAAGAAGACTTGATTATAGGCAAAGAAGGAACTCAGTCAGTGTGTTGTCAAAAGACTTCACTATTTAGACTCATTTAATATTATTTATTATACATGCAAGCTGAAATAATATAAATTAAGTTTTGCCTGCATGAATAATGAATCGTCTCAGGGGGAAATAAGTAGATACCCTCTGCAGAATTTCAGAAAAACGGTAGAAATGACAGTAAAAAATTACAGGAAATTTTGTTTGCATCAATTTAGACAGACTTAAAAGTTTTTTTCTTGTCCTTTGCGAATTTTGAAGTTAGGTTATAACGGTAATTTGAGTTGCACCCTCCCAAAATGGTGACTGAATCTATGTAGTAGGTAGGTACGCAATATTATTATGTGTAGCAAGTTGCATGTAGATGGAAAGTAATTTTGTGTT
Organism: Tomocerus nigrus; assembly: GCA_019776505.1. Lineage (NCBI taxonomy): Eukaryota > Metazoa > Arthropoda > Collembola > Entomobryomorpha > Tomoceridae > Tomocerus > Tomocerus nigrus. The sequence goes on along the minus strand of JABASI010000598.1, from coordinate 33,386 downwards.
AGGTCAAACAACTAAAGCTATTACTTATAAGGAAGACAATTATAGGACATTAAGGATAGTGTCTAAACTAGTGAGCTGAAGTTGAGTGAGGCTCATTCGTTTCAGGTAGCAAAGTTTAAAGCGTCTCTTGGCTCATTAAGCTAGAAGGAGTAAAAAGTTAGAGATGTCATTTGATGTGAGAAGAAGCTTGAAGATGGTTAAAGTGTAATACCTAAGTATACAGAGTGACGTTAAAAAGTGGAGGAGCCAAGCACTTTTAATAGTGTAGTACTTAAGGTTAGGTTATAATAACTGGGTTACACATTACACCAGTAATGCAGCAGCAGTCCGTAGCATTTACCACACCACCAGAAAAGTCACTGGAAGAAAGGAAACGTAAACTGAGCCTGGAGGAATTTCTTAATGTCACTTGAGAGAGCCATACGAGAAATGGTGTACAGAGTTACAAGGGAAAATACGTAGGTAGACAGACTACTACATACGTACGGAGTTCAATTATTAGTACAGGTAGCTAAATAAGAGGATATATGCATAGATGAATGAGCATAATGTCCTTTTCTTCCTATTATGTGACTTTGAGATGTATAGTAATGAAATGGGATGCAACAGTCCTCCCCAACTTAATGTGAGTCATTTGGGAGAAAATGATTTGAAAGAAGTCATCTTATCGTCTTGCATCGAATGCTTAATGAGGCTAATTGGACATTTAGACCATCAATATCCATCACACCTGCCCTCGAATGATCCGAATGTCCCCTGTCCTCCCTTTCCCATTACATGACAATCTACTCTTCCCTAATGAGACTATCTATCTCTTTACTGTATACGCACCTTTAACACACTACACTAGTGTCCTACTGAATTGTCTCAAGTCTTCTTCTGGGTGACTACAGATATGTTAGTGACTAGTCGTCTTTTTCTTTCCTTTGACTTTTACTACGAAAATAATACGCCTGCACTGTACGCACTAATTTATTCTGGGATTTAATGCAGTATAGCATTGTGTTTTCTATATATAGAAAGTACTACTAAGTATTAGTAACTGATTTAGGGGTAGACAAGAAGAGTGGCAACGTTTTAGGAATACAATTAAAGGAAAAAAGAGCTCTGGTTACAGTAATAGCTGACAATAAAGGATTTTCTTAACTATAGATTACATTTCAATAGTAAATACAATACTTGAATTGAAATGGAACTAAATTAGGTTGTTAGTTAGAATTTTTGTGATGTTCGAGTCGACGACGGAGTGGAGATGTCCGTCATTCAATTTCAATCAGGCAGCTCGTTGTAGACTAGACTAGGTAGACACTTGAGGAGACTCTGTCTTTAAAGACACGAGACATGTACGTAGCATGCCCTTAGTTCCCTTTTCGACAAGAAGAGAGATAAATGTCGTTATGAGAATGAGAATGTAATCAGACACTGTCGTGTCTTGTCTTAAGTTTCTTGATTCTTGATGTGCAATCGCATTACACTAAATTGTCACTACTGGTAATATTCCCCGTATTACATTACATCACATTAGATTACCTTCTGTGGACTAACAGGTCGTTAGCATAGAAAATCAGGTCGTATCAAAGTTAACGAAAGGAAACCACACAGCCATAGAATTATTTTATTTGTCTCTTGAACATTCAGTGCAGTAAGAATGAATCTTTACGGCTACGGATGCCCATTTATTTAGGGATTATAATTTAAAATTCATTTAACGGGATAGTCGATAGGATACAGTTGAGCTCTTCGCTGGATTATTTAGAGAATCCGAACGATGACCTGTCTAATCATTACATTAAGGGCACAGTGTTAGTTTATCATTGAACTGTGTGTGATATTATCATTATCATTACTGTCTTCGTTTCATCGTCTCACCCTTAAATTTTACCTTTCAGTCAGTACTTTAGCTTGGCCTTATACCTGTGCTCCACATTATTATCACACTAAAGAATCATTCATTAGCTATATTCAGAGGATCCTACAAGAAAAGGGTAAAGTTGAGCTGGCTACGTTTTCTAGTCAGGTCTTACGATTATTGGAGCTGTATTTGTATGAGATGTAAGAAAGTAAGAGGTACGTACATATTTGGAAGTAACTATACTAATACATTGAGTTGTTTTAAGGATTATACTATTAGGAAAGTGTAGCAGGTATAAATTAGTAGGTAGGCTATATAAAATTATAACGCTCCCCGTATGTATGTACTTTTGTTGAGAAAAGGGCGAAGACTTGTTTCCTCTCGTCTTGAACTCCGTGTCCATACTCATAAAATATGAGTCTCTTCGAAATTTCTTGAATCACGCGATCCGTCCTTGTGCATTGTGCTCTGATCTTAATGTTAGCAGTGCGGTCAATAATGGTCACTACACTCCTCCACTCCATTTGAGACCATTTCCTCTTCCTTTTCGTTTTTTATTCATTGTCAAAAGTATTTTATGATAGATGAACTTATGTACTAATACTGGTACGGAGATTAGCGTCCATGACACACACCGTGATATTCTTCAGGTGAGTTGCGAGCAGTAAGTGCCTACAAATTCGGTCATGTCTTGTAACAAATGCCAAGATTTAATTTATAATGAAAAGCATTTTTCAACCATGAAGATTTTTTCTAGACAAATAGCAAAATCATTTACTTCTCTTTGATATAGGAGCAGCTTCGTACTCGTAGTCCCGCAACACAAATAGGGAGTAATTTCGGTTTTTGTTCATCCTACTACTTACAGATATGAAAAATATAAATTCTACCACATCCTCCTCCCTATCTCTGAGAGAACTGAAGAGAGAATCATAGAAAACAGTAGAGAAGCGTATTATAGTGGAGGGAAGAGTAATGTCTACGCATTCGTACGATAAAATAAAAGTGGCTCATAAAAAGATAAGGAAGGGAAGAGCAATAGATAAGTAAAAAAAGTGTATCTATTCGTCGGAAACCAAAAAACCAAAGTCCACTCAATTCTGTAGCCGTACGTCTCACATGCAACAATAAGCAAGGCTGGGAGGGCAAAGCAACTTAACGGAAAAGCGGGTAGCGTCCCTGTCTCCGTCCCTACCTTCCTCCGATTTTCCTGTTGTAGTTTCATCCGGTGAGTTTATAAGAGTCTCGTCTCGTCTGGAAAGATCCGAGTCCCTACAGTCCAGTCCAGTAGTCAAGCTCACAATCAAGTGAAGGAACCTTCGGATTTATCCAGAGACTCTATACACACGCAGCCTCCCCATATACTCAGATGTGAAAGGAAGCACAAGAGAGAAATAGAAAAAATACCAAAAACTTTTCTTTTAGTTTGGCTATTGTCCTCGTCACTTAAACATCCCGACGCAATGCACGTTCCCAAATAGCCGCCTCTCCGCCTACTTCACTCTCTCACTCACTCCGAGACACATTTATGGATGAAATAAAAATAGGCTACTTACTTTTTTCTCCGTTATCTACGACTCCCTTTTTCACATCTACAGAAATGTCCTTATATATGTACAAACATTGTCGAAAAATATAAGGCTGGATATTAAGTAGAACGTTGTTTCGCCACATATCAACTGCGTTACTTTTACTGTACTTATTGGTGGCAGTAGACTTTTACTCTTTCTCTGAATGTTAGTGTGTAGGTATATGAAGTTACGTCAGTTACGTGATCTAGGAGTCAGGACTCACAGGACTAGTCTCCCCGCTGCTGTACTTACTTAATAACAGTTATACATAACTATAATAATAATAATGTAATGCTAACTAATATCATATAGGTAAGTAGCTCTGCTCTTTGTTATTGGTATTTTTTCTCTCTGAAATATTATTGCAATGTAATGCAGAGCAGAGCTCTTGAACATTTACATTATGTGTACTGTGCTATGGATGTGGAGCTGGAGAGAAAGTCTAGTATGTACGTTTCCTTGATGTCAACTTCATTTCGGAGTTTTCTACTTTTTTTCTCCGGGAAAGAAGAAAAGAATTTTTTCTATTGTACATATATGGGGTAGCCATAGTATATTAACAATAATAAGTACAAAGTGGTCGTTCTACCGCCATGCAGACCAAAGGACTCCACACAGCACAGAGACGAAACTGAGAAATAGAAGGCAATGCCAGAACAGTTCCATCATCGCATACAAATCTCTAGTTATGTTATACGTACCACTTTATTTTCATCCACTCAACTATTTTCTTGTGCGAATGTAGCAAGGAAACCTTCTTCACTCTTTCCGCAAGTCTTTCCTCCATTCTGTCTCTGTCGGTACTTTACTGCAGAATAATATGTACATATAACATAAATACAACATGCCAAGTCACAGAAAATCACCTAAGGGCTACATAAATACCCTTGCAGCAAATATCCAACGAATGCGAGTGCATACGCAGAACTATATTAGCTTCTAGTACTATGTGTGTGCTCTAGCGATAAGCAGACATTTAGGTATACAACATCCTACACCTACTACTACAAAATTGTGACTAGCCATGAAATTGTACGTGGAAGAGCAAGTAAGGAAAGGCTACATTTTTTGACGGAGAAAACTAATCGCAAGGAATATAATAATAATAAAACTAAGCCCTAGGATTTCTCATCCACTTTTTTATTTCTCTTTTTTCGCAATTTCTCCGCTCTCTGTTTGGAGAAAGAAAGGTGAAGGAAGTCACGGATGAGGCAGGTTCGAGCTGATCACGAAATGTGGATAAGATAAAACGAAATTCACGATCAACAAGAAGAGTCTGAGTGACCTGAAGGGAAAAGGAAAAGTTGTACCTTCCACCAAGAAAGATAATAGACTTATCCTTAGATCACAGGTCACGAACTTGCCAAAAGTGAATGGTCAGAGGCATCACCTTCTAATTTGAAAATGTCATCAGCCATCAACATGCTTCCCCTGCCACAATGAAAAAGAAAAAGTCGATAAAGCAATTATAAAAGCTCATACAATGTAAGTAACATCTCTGCAAAAGGAACATAATGTAAAAGTTATGTAACGCATCTACCTAACTAAATGTGTAGTCCGATTATATTAATGTCCGTATAATGTGGTACAGTAGTACAGTAACCTGCAATAAATAGCCAACTCTATAATAAATGTGTCCCACTGTTATTTATAGGTACATATACAGTATGTAGCTTCATAAATGGGTGGGCAGGAATCCATAAAACATGCATTAATACTTCCTTCCTTACTCCTGTAACAGTAGTAGTAGCATTTAGAAAAGGTACTCAATAGTCAACTTCTGTAGAAGAGACGTGCAGCTGTGTTTTAACGCTTGTGATAAAGTTACATTTCTTAATGGCTTTTATTTGATTTTTGTCAACATTTTCAGTTTTAGATTTATTGTTATGCAGGTTAGATTTAAATGGGGTTTACGTGTATTTTATTCATAGGTACTTATTCCTTGTCCTTCTCTTCATTGTATAGTAGGAAACTAAAGCGATATCCAAATGATGAATTGATTGATTTAAAAAGGTCAAGTAGATATCTACTGTAAGATAGTTTGGCCAAGTTTATCTGAATGTACATAAAAAGGGAAGCGGGTAACGAGGGCACACTACCACCACCACCACCACAGAAGAAACGTAGTCTCGCGTAATGGCTGAATAAAGAAAAGCTAAAGGAAGAAGTTTGAGTGTAACGTAAAACTGTAGTAACTGCATTTACTATCCACATTTATTTTATTCACTGTAATGTAAGCAATGATCAAGGCTGTCGGATTTTGCTGTGATATTTGGTTAGTTAGATAGAACGGATACCATAAACGGTGGACTTTTCTGTCCTTAGGATGTATGTGTGTTGGCTAAAATATCTGGTGTAAGTAAATGTTGGTGTTCCTATCGTGCCCATTTCTCTAGTTCACTCGACTCAGAGAGTCACATAATAATATTCTACCTACTTATGTGCAACTTCTCTCCGGCTGTTTTCATACTGCCTCTCTCTCTCTCTCTTCGTTTCGTTGGTAGGTATAGAATCTCTCTTTCTCTGTGTGTGTGTGATGTGATGTGAGTTAGTTAGTTGGTTTCCTTCGCTTTGGCTAGGTAATCTTCCATAGAGCAGTGTTTGTAGCACATACTAGAGAAGTAGGAGTCTAATGTGCATGTATACGCTGGAAACTGAAAGGAAAGCAAGTGAGCTTTGTAAAACTGTGTAGATAAGTTGAGTCAGTTGAGTTGGCTCAGTTGTACACACATAGAAAGAGTGTTCCCAGCTAAGAGTTACATGCAGTCTTCTCGTAGCTCTCAACGAGGAAACTTGTTCTCTCTGTCAGCTTCGTGGCTCCGGCTCCGTGGGTGACTATACTAAGTGATTCTGCTTCTCACATGAGATAACATTACCTCTGTAAACGATAACACATCTAGTTGAGCAAGAAAATTGAATCAAATAGTAGTAGCACTAGCACTACTGAAAACTACTTACATATCGCACACACATTCCTTTTATTCAACAAACTTGCATTACCCCAATGGTTTTCACTATTGATTTCTCATTTTAGCGCCCTTTCTTAGTGGAAAACTGTCAAACTTTTTGGTGAGTGAATAAAAGAGGAGAAAAAAATCAGAAACTGTTGTGTATCAAGTGAATTTTTTCAGTGGACACACATTAATCTACAAACTGCGATAATTCCAATAAGTGCGTTTTCAAGTTAGCAGTGACACGTTATTGACAAGACATGACAGAAAGTTGAGATATTTATGTACTAGTAATTCAAGACAATAATTAATTTNAGTTGAGATATTTATGTACTAGTAATTCAAGACAATAATTAATTTCCTTCATATATGTATGTGTGTGAGAATATTGAGAAAATCAATTAGCAATTCAATTCACACGCCGTGAATGCTCAAGTTGATATTGCTTTTCAGCTGATCGTGATTGAGTAAAACTGGAATTACTGCTTTTCTCAGTCCTTCTTGCTGGGGCCTACCTAAGTAAGACTACCTAAAACATACAGAGAATTTTTAACTCTACTTGGATAGCATTGAGAACAAAGAAAATCAAGATGACAATGACATTGTCAATAGAAAATCACACTAAGTGTAGTTGCACGGAAAATCAAATGGCAAATCCAGGCGATGCACTTGGCAGAGGTAAAATCTATAGGCAGAGGGGCTTTGGTGGAGACAAAAGAAAAGAGACTAGTAGAAAACAAAGTGAAGTAGAAAATAGGCGAAATGGATGGAACAGTATGAAAAGAGAGTCTTGGGACAGTGGGAAGTGGACAGTGATGAGCTTGATGATGATCTCATCATTACTTATCCTGATGTTAGCCCATGTGTCAACTGCAAGCGAAGCAAAAAAGTCAAGTTCAAGTGATGCTAGAAAATCTTCAAGTACTAAATGGAACTGGAAAGAAAGTCCCAAATTTAATATTGGTGGTGGTCGTAGCGAGTTGTCGCGAAGTCAGACTGGGGATGTTAGTTCTCCATTGCATGTGGCTCAATGTCGAGCTACTTGTCTCCAAAAGGTATGTTTCCTTCCGTCTCATACTCTATAATATTAGTATTACCTTGTGTATTTTTAGTAAAGTGGGGCTCTTAACTAGAATTATATCATAGCCATATCAAGAGATAGAACATTATCTAGCGACGTATAAATATAGCAGCGCATCTTCTTCCTATATAATCCGTGTATTTTATGAGAAGTTGATGTCTCTGCATGAAATGCGATGACACGAAACGTTCATTTTTTACACTTTTGTGACTCGGGGCGTCGGCAGCGAATATTTAATAGTTCAAGCCTCGCTTGGCTCAAATTGCTCGAGAAAATGAAAAATATTCACTGTAGTAATAGGCAATAAGATCTATCTCCCTTACTACTTATATACGAAAATTTACAAAGATACTAGAGACAAGAAAAAACACAAACTAAAGCAAAGAGTGAAAAAGTCTTAGTGAAAAAGGTACCGGTGTGTGTGTCTGTCTCTATCTCACATTATATTACTACTTAAGTACTGTATTATGGTAATCCATAGCAAAAGAAAATCGTAAAGCAAGGGAATCCTTTCGGTATAAGACTTTATGTTGCTTATCTAATCTAGCAAGCATAACTTCCACATGCAATGCAATCTAATGCTATCATATGTTTATAAATGTAATGAATTTGGAAAAAAGGCTCTTGTCTTCATATGCATTAAAACCGTGGAGTATCTAGTAGCACACAGTTATCAAAGATATTCCGTCGGTTAGCTAATCGTGTATATAGTCATTGTAACTAGGTAGTAGGTAGGTATCTTTTTTATCCCTTCTCCCGTTCAAGTCACCTATGGCTTGATCAAAGAAAAGGAATTGCACTCAGAATCTACTCTGATGTATTAAGTATGGCGCTAAACTCATTTTTTTCTTATGATCTTCCTTCGGACATAATAATATTACCTTGCTTATCTCAGCTCCCACTATTATAGCCACTACCGACTACAATAAACACATAGAGAATGCCAGTTGTAAATTGTTGAGACGTAGACGTAGCATCGGACTGGATGGACGTATTGAGATGAGATGTTTTATTAGTAGTGTCACTGCCTATCTATCTTCCCATACCTAGCCAGTCTTCTTAGTCACGTTTAATAAGAGCACATAACATGAGCTCTCTTCCTCCTAACTTACCAGTAAAAACTAAGTTTACTGCCAGTTTAATATTTAATTGACTCACATATGAGACTCGCAAGGTTTTGGTTTTACGACACTCCAATTTCGTATCATTACTTATATAAGATATCTCTGGTTCACTCACGTCACAACTATTGTAGTACTATGTATAATAGTTTGCTATTACTTAATCATCTATAAGGTAGGTACCTACTGGCATTATACAAGGCAAGATTTTATGTATTTATGAGCTTCTCATATCAGGTACTACATATTATTATTATTATAGTTAATGTCTTTGTATGCAATCGTATTTGTAGTAGTAGTAGTAGCGTGCATATGTTCTCTAAAATATAAATTTTTTATATTCTCTTTGCTAAGCATTTCTTTAGTTCACATGTCCATGAGAATCATTTAGAGAATTTTTATCAATTTTCTTCATAATGCTCTTATTGTCTGTCTTTTCCTCGACTTGCTCTGCTCTTGTCGGCTTTCATTTTCCGACTTTGTCAGCCATGCAAGCAAATAACAGTACAGCAGAATTGTAGATTATGTGCAGAGGACAAAGGCGAATATTACTATTGGAATGAGTGAGCTATGGGAAATGTTATAACATTCATAGAGGAGAATTTCTTTGCTAAACATTTCTTAAAGTATTAAAAAAGATCTGATAGAACAAGCCAAGCCATACATTTTATAATAGTACAAGACATAATAATAGGCTAGCAAAATAGAAAAACTCTTGACAGAAGTAGCTACTAAACTAACTGAACTGGATAGGATATTAGAAAATAGAAGAGGGCAAAAGAATGATATCCTATCCTAGACATATCCATGCACATTCGAGTTATTTCTCTGCGAATTCCGTGTTATTATTCCCTTATTACAAAAAGTTCTGAGTTTGGAGCTTTGCGTGTTCTTTTCAGTTCTGTCCACCATACAATATTACAACGGCCACGTCCGCCCCAACCAAAAGCCGACATGGATTTTACTTTATTTCCCTATACTATATGCATTCATGCTTATATACTCCCTATAAATAAATATATCACATGCAGTTTGCACTTATGGCTAGAATATAATATAAGCTGTAGTAGAGCTTGCCGGACTTTCAGTGGACTGAAGTGAACTCTGTGTGGCTTAAGCCAAATGCTATATGTATTGTAAATGTGAAATATTTACGAGTGTATGTACATATGTGTGGTTGGTTTGGTAGGGGCTTGAGCCGGCTCTCTATCAAACCATAAAGAATCCCAGCAAGACAGATTTTATGACAAAATTGGAATTAGGTGCATGAGTGGATTTTAAGCCTTTGTGCCCCTCGTCATCGTCCTAGAACGAAATTATACACAAGGAAACGAAACAGTACTCTTTAGTTTAGTGCACAACACAACATAACACATCACACGCCCTTTCCTTCCCTTCGTATTTGTACTAAGCACTTTTCCTCATCATTTATTACATTATTACAATAGTAGAAGAACAAGAAACTATTATATTATTATTATAACGGACTGCCCAATTTCAATCCTCTTCTTTAGCTTGCCTTTTATTTTTCTCCGACCAGTCCCTTTGATTTCTTGCACGCATCACTGACTTTTAGTAGAGGCATACAAATGGAGAAGACACTTTAATTCCTCATTCTTAAGCTTACATAGATACCATTACAAAAGTATCTACAACAGAATAGATACTAAGTATTCTCGCATTCATAAGTTATTTATAAATAATAAATAAATAAACTAGATAATGCTTATCACAATACTAATTCTTACAAGAGGACAATGAACAACAGTTTCTCATAGAAAATCATTTAAACTCATACCCTTTTCTACACGTATTATTAGTTTAGTCGAATTAAGGTTAGTTAAGAAGAAAACATAGTGGTACTTTCTTTACAACCCTGCTAGGCTCTTTCCCGTCGAAAACAGATAATGGGATGGGGGAGTCCATAGTGCACGTGGAGTTTACAGTAACATTATAGATTGTATTGTGTCAGACGTTCACAGATGACTTGTCAAAGATACTAGACGAGGAGTGTAAGTAGGTATCTGTAGTCAGGCAAAGGACAGAATAGATTATCTCGACACTGGCAAAGAGATACTAGCGTTAGTTGGACGGATCAAGCACATTACATTTCAAATTGACAGGAGACACTGGACACATTATAGATGAGTAGGTAGGTAGGACGAAAACTCATTGTCCATTATTACAGTACAAGCCCACCGTTGAGACTTGCTCTTCCAACTCACACATAAGAACATGGCACATCTCTCTCTACCATATTATTAGACCATGTTCAATTTAAACTTCACCTTCATATATAGTCATTTCCTATATACATAGCTATGTATATCCATTGCTTTTTGTTCTCTACGAGTAGACACAGCCGACAAACAAATGACACTGTGACACAATGACGAAGATGTGATGTAAGTAGCCAAGTAGAATCTAAAGTCCTCCTCTATAGAAGACATTTATAGACATATTAGATATATATGAAGACATATATCTATCTAGTCAGATATAATATATTTACTCTTGCCAAACGATAATGTCTTCTTGTGGACGGAGAGTCCATATAGGAAGTGTCAGTCTAGTGCACAGGTATTTATACAAAACGCAAGAACTAAAAGGTCTCACAGGACAAGTGCACAGCTCAGAGAACTTTGATAGACAATGGAACATCAAATGACAATAGGTCGTATTACGTTCTTCTTTGACAGCGGGTTAATGTGATGAATTTCAATCAATTGCCTCCTTTCCTTCTCGTCTCTCTATCATTTTCTCTAGAATAATGCTGGGAGTGTGGCTCAATGCTCTCGTCCTACTTCTCGAGCCTTCTCCAGCCTCTCTCACGACAATCTACAGAAGCTACTCAATATTCTACGTCGTTTTGCTAACGAGATGAGCTATGCATTGCAATTCCCAGCTTTATCTTAAACTAACATTCGTATTACTACCATCGTACCATGTATAATATAAACATTACTTTAGTAAAGAGGCTTTAGTCTCCATATAAGTTCAACACACAATAATAACATATTGTCAAGAATATCTTTGATGCTAGTAGAAGTAGATATGCATGTACTTTTAAATCCATTTTATTGAACAAACTATAATAAATGGAAATAGGAGAAGAAATAGTAAAATATGTAACAATACATAAGTGAGGTGAATGGCGGTAGGAGCAAGGATGTGTGTGAAATACAAAGTTAAAGGATGAAATAAAACATTAGAGTCTAAGTCAAAAGAATCTTGCAGACAAGCCAAGTTCACGTCTCACGTACAACACATTATCATTATCTTAGATGGAAAGAAAAGTTGGCTCTTTATGTATATATCTATATTATATGTACGTATGTCGTAACTATTGCATTGCACTCTATTTGCATGAACAGTTCATTAAAGTAGTAAAAGCAAAATAAATGATAATATCCTATTTGTTCAAGAACATGAAGTGTATCTGGGAATCTGCAAATGTTACGTGCATCTCTCTCTCTCTCTCTCTGTAGGTTTTGTAGAAAAGAAAATGGAAAAGTAAATATGTATCTAGGACTAAAGAGCGTATTAGTAATATTAGAAGTGTGTCTACCTAGCCATTACATAGTTTTCTAGGTTTGCTTTGTAGTTTCCAAACATTTGTCTACTAAACTTTTCCTATTATAATAATGTAGGAAGAAAAACACATGAAATGGATTCAATTCAATTTTGTTCCAGTTTGCTAATCCATGCAATGCAGTGCATGTAAGCATCGCAGGCAATAAAGTGTAATCAGCATATCAACCTTTTCCACATCTGAAGACTTTTGTCTAGCGTATTTTGTAATCCAGTTGTGAATCTACTTTATTGCTAGTTTACTAGTAAGTACGCAGTGGCATGACATGGCGTGGCCTTAAGTTACTTTTCCTTATTTTATTTCACTAGCAAAAGTGCAAATACTAGTTCTATCTCTCCTATCTACCTATTATCTACTGTATCTGTAGAAGAGCACACACTTTAATCCTAATTTCGGAAGAAGGAGTTGAATATTGCATTCTGCCCATTTTCTTCTCTTTTGTCTACTTTTCTAACCATGCATTCTCAGACTAATGTCGACTGGAATAGAGAATGGCTAGAAAATCCTATGCGTGATCGTGATCATCACTCTTATATCTGTAAAACCGAGAAAGTTATCTCGTACAATATTACAGTTCTGCCTCTCCTATAGAACAAAAGAGAATATACCTAGGCACATTATGTGTCTCTAAAGATGTATACATTACAATATAGAAAGTGTATCTGTAGTACATATCTTTGGAAAAAGGGGAGTTGAGAAATTCCATGTTGAGCCTAGTTGAAAATGTAGGAAGACGACTCTGATTTAATTATCTTGATGGACAAACCGAGTTTCTTTCCTGGATGCTCAGTCTGGATAATTCGTTAGTTTTATTCCAACTCTTAACTCTTTCAGTAGTTTTTATTGGATGAGCCTCACTCACAGACTCTCTAGTCTTTTGGCTATAATATATGTACTTGGGTGTCCAACGTACTTTTCACTATATATTATGATTCTGTTCATTGTAATTGTAATTTGAATTCTGCAGACACATATGAGAACATATTAGGAACCCACAAGAAGGTACTCATAATAATAATAGTGACTACAGGACAGTCATTAGACACAACACATAATACACGTAGTTACAACCTACCTACCTACAATAAAAGTTTTATAGTTTAAACCTGACTGAATTGGAGCAAAGTTAAAAATGGACTGTGTTATGCTGAATGCTTAATAAGTGAGCAGTGCTGTGTGGAAAGGGAAACGGAAAAGATTGCTAAGGAAGAAATTGTCATAGATATTCTCGACAGATACATTTACAGGAGAAACTTAGAGAGGAAACTAATACAATAGGGAAGAGAAAAGAAGTGGGGCTGGGAGTAGAGTAAAACTAAACTACAGACTAAAGCCAAACTAAGCCACCCACACACCGAAAATCTTTGAGAATAAGGAATACGGAAGATTTTGTTGTATCCGTCCAAAGAGAGCTAGTTTAGTTTGCTTAAGCATTCGAGTCTCTCTCACTGACTCTGACAATAGATAGTCACTTAGGTATTCAAATCACGGAGTCGACATATTTTGGGCCTTTACTTCACTCACTCTGACACAAGTCCATTCTGTTCTATGTCTTCTCTTGTCTTCCCCGTCTTTCATCTAAGGAGGCTCTGTGCTATACTTATGTGCACTCTAAGGAGCCTGGTACTTGAGCTTAGGCAGGCAAGACAGGCACTTAAGGCCTTAATTCCTCTATGTATGATATCATCTATGCATCCCATCCTCTACTTAATAAAACTATAGGAAGAATAATATATTCTTAACAATAACTATATAGTACGGGAATTCTAAATGCGATCGTATTATTACCCTTGTAGTATCCTTGAAATCGAACATTTCTTCTTTTTTTGATAGTGTGTCATAATATCTGAAAAAAGAGCGTCTGAAAATGTTGCCTGAAGTGAAAAAAGGTTTTACTGGATATATAGAAAATGATAGTAGAATGATGTGAGGGATAGAGTGACATATCAAGTGCACTATTGTACGATAAGTATCTCAATGTTAAGTATTGTCTTCTTTGAAAATACTGTTTTACGCTTTCGTTCTTTTCATCTTGTGTGTGTGTTGTTGAATGCGTTACGTAAGATATTTGATTCTGACGCTGTGTGCGTAAGAAAGGCAGTACTGCTTAGGAAAAAGGGAGAGGTTACCCATGTCAAGTAAATGTCGATTTTGTGCACTTGACTTTGACTTTAACCCAAGAGTTGAGTGTTTATAGTATAGTATCAACTTAAGTAACAGCATTGTGTAGTCAACTGTGTAGTATGCTCTTTATTGTACAAATAAACCGTGCACATAGAAAATTCAAGGTAACTCATTTTCTCAGACGCATAACATAACGCAGTCAAGAATCAATAGTAACTGAAATTCTGCGTAATACGCAGACTTGTGTAATATTTACTTGTTCTGCACAAACCTTCAGTATACACATACGTATAAAAAGTTTAGTAGTCAACACAAGGATTCAGACTGCAAACAAAGCAAAAGTAAACTAGTATAAAGTTGATGTGGACTGGTAAGGTAGCAGATGATGACGAAATAGTTATAGAACTGCATTGGCTGAGAAAATGAGGGAGTCTGCAATGGCCAGTTGGAAAAGTCAACTTGGACAAGGAAGGCAAGACAGGGCTGGATTTATGGTGATGTAGCTAGGTATGTGTGTACTAGACTATTAAAAAGACACAAACTGAGAGAATGATGAGACATATAGTATGAAAAGCTGAGAGTTGGATTGAAAACTATTGGTAAGTGTGATATTTTACGTGGGCACCTTGGGTGGCCATTGGATGGCACATTAGAGCCGACATTATCATGACATATCGAGAGCCACAAATTCCCTTCCATCTGTCTATCTCTTTTCTACTCCTATGATATTTCCATGTAAGTACGTCGTGGCTTTGGCTCCTGCTCCTCGTCTTATTATTTTCTATCTACTAGCCTTTACATGGCTAATGTGAACTAATCCACTAGTCTCCCTTCCCTTCCTTCGTCTCCCTACGACTTACTACATTATGTATTATCATATCAACTATAAATGTCGACTATGCGTAATAAAATATCAAGTTGATCTTCTATTCAAGAAATTATATAAAAGCAGTCTTTACCATAATTTGTTCTATATGAGGTCTACCGTCTACCATATTATAGCTAGCTTTACTACTACTACATGTCTATGCATAGTTGTATGGATATAATACGAAATATGTAAATATGGTTTGAGCAAAGGAGACAGACGAGGTAGACTAACTACCGAGATACTTTACTCAATCATAAATATGTTATAAGGGATATAGACATACAGAGCTGACGTAGTAAACGGAGTAATGGCTTAAATTACATTGGATATTACAATATATTAGTGTGTGTTACACTATAGTTTAGTAGTAGCAGCTACCTATGTTATCTTCCATTACACGCCTGGCTAGACTTGACTTGATTTAAGTGGACTATGCATACGAAGTCAAAGAGAAGAACTTCCAAGCGGTAGATTAACAGAAGAAATAAGAGATGAGTCGACTCAGATCCGCAACCACAATAAACATACACATACCTAACTAACTAACTGCATTACATACACTTACACGATTTACATAAGCTTAAGTAGCTAACTATCTATCTAAAAGGAAACTACAGTAGTCTATCTCTATTTTTCCTTCCATTTTTACTGTAGTTGCCTTTCTTTGAGAAAAAACAGTAGCTTTTACAGAGTTTTATATGTGACTGCATCCTTTAGAAACTACATCTTTACTTACTCCGTCTGAATTGACTTCTAAAAAGCTAACAATAAGACAAGACACTATAAAATAAGAGCCGTTATTTTATATTAACGTATTTACCGAAAGCAGAATATATAAAATGGAATTATCAAAGCTTAAGGTGTTTATAGGTAGTTTGATTGTTATATTAAGTAGGATAGCAAGTAGTAGGTGAGTACTAAGGTAGCTGTTTTATAGTTGTTTACATTTTATAAGTAGAAAAGTAGCTATTCTTTGATATGATAGACTAATGCATAAGAATAATGGGAAGTGGCATAAAGTGATGAGGAGAAACAGTAAGGAAAAGAAAGAAATGCATTGTAGTCTTTAGTAATGTGATAAAGTAGATGCCTAGTGGAAGTAGATGATATAAAAGAGTGGAAATGTAAAATGAGCCAGTTTGGGTGTTAAGCTATGGTGTGTGTATGGTAAAGAGCACTTTGCTCTCCTCTCGACTCTCTCTCTCTCTCTCTCTCCCAATGCTGAGCTGTCTCCCTTGTTAATTAGTATGGAAATCGCGTTCAGACCTCTTCACAAAGGCTCCTGTGCAACGCATTTTTATCTGAAACGGATACACATAAAAGTACTTTAAGCTCTTTAGCTCCTCCGTACAAGTGCTTTGAGTTGATAGCATTGCCGTCCGTCCACCTCCCGATCCCTACTTCTTCTACTCTACTATATCTACATTTATACTTATAGGTAGGTAGCTACTCTTATAATAGAGTGCCAGTTGAATCCAATCAAAAGCATCCCGGCTCATTATCATCCCATCATGCTATGCCATGTTCAACGACGAATTTGACTCTCCAGTTTGAACAACAACACTAATATACTCGAGTAATCTCAAGAATCTGGTCTTATTTTGTTTTCTGTGTGTGTGGTGCTAATGGATCTGGTTTCCTTTTATTTTCCGTATGAGACTTTTCCTTTATTACTCAAATTCCCCATTGACTTATCTACTATTTCTTTGTATCATGAAAATTCTCTCTTTTTTTCTTTCAAATAATGTACAGCACCATTAGAACTATAAAGAATATAATAACATGAACATAGTTTTATCAGACATACTACTATATAAAAGATTCTCTCCAAGTTTGCTTTGCGATGTGCCGGCCGTAATTACTATACAATAGAATACAGTAATTGCATTACCATTAACTATTGTTTAGAAACAGTCGTTTGTTCAACTATATAGAGAATGGAATAGTTCATAATGGTGTTCTATGTGACTAAGATGAACATAGGTAGGGACATGGTTAGATAGTTGGATGACGCGATGCGATGTTGTGTGTGTGTGTCTAGTGGTGTGATGAGAAGAGTATGTGTGAGCCAAGTGTGACAAATGGCAATATTATAAAAATTTTATGTCGTAAACAGCTTTTCTCAATGTGTTCGTTCGCTTGGCTGACATGACATTGACGATGGGACATGCAATGCAATAATGCACAATACGGCACAGTACTACACACTACAGATAAAGTAACCATTCAAGTTAGGAATTTCTAGGCGGAATGAATGCTGTGTCATGCCAATTGCCAACAAACATTACATTAGCACTTATTTACAATATATTATTTAATACGAGACATCACATCACACAGTGCAATAAAAAAAACTCTACTGTAAAAATACATCGCATGTAGATATTATTGCAGTAGTGGTACATAGTTTTGTCAAAGTTATTTTATACATTAAGTGCACACAGAGACTAGAGACAGATATCCAAATCCACCCACCCTGTTCTTCCTCACAATTCCCATAGTTTTGTTCAAGTGATAATGATGTATGGATGTGTGTGCCGTATGTCGTTGTGAGAGTTTAGCGTCCTGGATGTTGTCTGTTTATTTTGTGTGCGTACAGATGACAAAACGATCTTTTATACAGATGAATATGTATCTATGAGTGTTGGTTTAGTGTAAGTATAGGTTGTGGTGCTAAATGCCTTTGTGCCTTCCTTATCATTATCCTTAGTTAGGATCGCAGTCTAAAAGGAGTAGAACAGTGGAATGACAGGAGACAAACTGGGCGAGAAAGAAATGAATGTGTGGAAAGGCGGAAAAGGATGATGGGATGAGAGAGTAGAGGAAAATGTTTCCTCTTCTAAATATTACTACATCTTCCTAATACTTATAAATGAACTGTGGGCTCTGTGCATCTATTTATTTGACTCTCTTCTCAACTACAGTTTGGCTGTTGACTGTCACACTAGCACAGAAAAGGATAAACTACTACCATGTAGTTTTATAGTATTGTAATTTTGTAATGGCTTTTAGTTAGGTTAAGTATATTAAGCCCTGCTCTGGTTCGGTCACCCACGATATAACAATAATATTAAGAGTGCTAGATATAGGGAGTCTCTGAATTCACTCATGGGTAGAAAATTGGCTACTAATCTGTGGGTGTGAAAGATTTGACGAAACGAAGGAAGGGAAGGAAGGCGAAGCAATGACAAGACACTTTGACTCACTCAAACACACAATCAGCCACAAAAGCAATCATCGTATCTTTGTTGCTTTGCTTAAGGTTTTTAGGTGCTGGGAATTGGGATTGGAAGGCAGTTCGGTTTAGTCCTCGCCATTCATTGCTTACTTTACTAAAGCAAATATTACTACACACAGGAATCCTAAGCTGCTACATAGTTATAACGTTCGAAGAGTTCCTCCTATGCATGTAACTCTGTGACTACGATTGTTAATCTTGTGCTAAGTATACTTATGATAGAAAGTATAGGATTTTATATTATTGTGAATGGTGAATGTTCAAAGGAAAATGCCTAAGCTAACCCCAACGAATAACAATAGCAAACAAGACAGGACGGAAACGAAGCTAGCTAATTCTTTCCACTTGTACGACCCATTGACAGATTGATTGTGCACAGTTTGTTCAGTAGAGAATTATGGATTTTCCTTTTTATTGTCTCATAGGGTAGCTTAACGTTGTGCTCTCAGAGCTTGAAGCAAATAGGATCTTTGACTTTCAGGTCGCTTCTTGTCTCCGTCTTCTTTCCGCTCCTTCCTCCATTTCTTCCCTCTATCTCTCTATCCTTATTCGGTATGGATAATTCTCATAGTTAAGATTAGTCAACTAAAGTCAAAGTAACCTAAGGCAAGTTACGTATAAGTAGTAAAAGGAAAGAAAAGACAGTTTCCGCTCTCAAAAAAGAAGAAATATTATGTTTTAGATAAAAGCTATATCTGTTGTGCACTCGTATTCTTTCCCTGCTTGCAAAATCTAAAGAAAAACTTCATAGAAATGCAAGTTGAAAGTAATGTGGGCTTGTATTTTCTATAGTTTGTGTATTCGGTCGATTGGAGGAAGGAGAGTTGTGAACAAAATACTACAGTTCACTTCACATACTTATTTAAGTGCATTCTACGGGTATTTATGTAGTATCTCAATGTTATAGTAATATAAGGAAAAGGACACAACGAGAGACTTGAGGATGCATTGCTACTGCACATAAAGATACTATTGCTACAACTTATATACTACATAGTTATATGCATAAATGAAGAATGTAACTATCGTTTTCAACATTCCAAGAAAAAGAAACGTAAGGAAAAATGGACAGACAGAGGAAGCAATGCAGTGGGAAAGGAAAGTATAGCGCAAGGGAAGGGGAAAATAGTAAAGATGCCCGAATCTATGTGGACGTCACATGTAGGTACATATGTTACACAAGAATAAGTCAGATTTCAGATAGAAAAACTTAGTTTTATAACGGAGTCCCTGCAGAGACACTGAATAGCAAATGTTCTGACCGAACTCAACGAGAGAATAAGTGAAGAGACAGAATTTCATCTTGAACATTCGAGTGTGTGTGTATGTCGGTAGCTTATAGTTTTTCAGTCAAGTCAATTCGAGTGCTTTGGCTTGACTCACTCACTCACTCACTGACTTTTTGAATGTATTATTGCTCTCACATAGAAAAAGAAAGCTACAGTGTGTATTTAGTAGAGTCATATAAAGGGGTATTAACGAGATCTGTCTGTGCTATATATTTATGTATATGAAAAGGAAAGAAAGAGCGGACGGACGTTTGTCGGATGAAAGTTGAAAAGTCAGCGGAACAATATGTGATGTTTGTGACCCAAAGTTGGCAAGTTGTGAAGAGGCTTGATGGGATGTGATGTGAGGGAAAGGGAAGAGAAGTGAACTGAACTCACATCACATCATATCCGATCCTGCTCATCATAATACCGTGCTGGATTGTACAGAGCAAAGATGAAGTGTGTTTGTTGAGGACTTCCTGTCTGTCTCACTCAGACTCTTATTCTCACACCAAAACTAAACTAAACTACACCACATCGCATCGCATCTCACCACATCACATTAGATCAAAACTTTTCTTTACTCTAATCCCATGACTTCAACTAACATCTGCATCCAAATATAGCATAACACATTTGATTCTGTTCAACAACACTTGATATGAGCATGTTGACTACTCCAGTAGTGATACAGATATAGAAAACATAATGTACAGAGCAGAGACACACACTTATACACAACAGGCGCTCCAAGAAAAGAAACCCAAGCGAAACCACAAAATAGGCACAACTTCTCAGAATAAACACAGTTGAAAAGAGGAAAGGCATAAGGATATGAAAAGGAATAGAAAATATAAAGGAAAGAAAGACGCTTCCACTCATCTTATAGCCTCCAGAGTTTTCGACTACAAGACAACAGCGAATCTCTCAGCTCTCAATAAATTTAGTTCACTCAGTTTGGTTTCAGTTCCGGCACAAGATTCAGAGAAGGGAAAGATCCCAAGAGTTTTTTACTAGAGACGAGAGTATAGCTCTCAACCCTCGTATAAAGCTACAGATATTATGAGACGAGGACGAGGGAGTCTAAGAATATTCTTCTATGCATAGAGAAAATTCTCTTCTTCACCTAATACTCTATGGTATTGGTTAGATTTGCTCTATTGTGACTCATGCAAATTCTTCCTCTCATCTTCAATATTATCCATTTTGTATGAGGATGTCAAGTGAAATCGTCAGATGAGGACCGAGTACCCTTTGACCCTTTTAAGTAAAGCACCTCCTTTTTCTTGCGTGTGCGAAGTTAATGGAACAGTAGCTACTACCTGTTTAACATGCAGAATATTCACTATTGACTTGTTTGATTTCAAGCTGAATTTGCATTGAATAACATTAATCCACACTAGCAATAGCAGTTAAAGCCCATTATCTATCTAACTGTTACAGCAGAAGTTTTGAAGGAAAGACGAGTAACAGTACTGGGAGCGAGGCTAAAGGGATAGTCAACAAGGCAAACACGAATTGATGTACTCGTTCCAACTTTACACAGTTATCGTAAGGTAAATTGAAGGAAAGCTAGACGTCCGTCTGTCTCTCTCAATTCAGACAGAACTGTCTGTTCATTTCATCTTGATCGTTCAAAGAATTGCACTAGAGTTTGGAAATGTGCGATTCGATTCAGAATCAACAAGAAAACTGACAGATGTATTATACAGTAAGATTAGAGGGGCATATCATTTCATGTCTTCTATGTACATAGAAACTTACAGTAGGCTATAACCAGTAGTTTAGTAATCTGCAGTTTAAGTGAATACGGTTTATTTACCTATATTATTCGTATTCCTACTTGTTTTCTCAAGATGATGATATCATAAAGGTATACCCTTAAAATAAATAGGCATGGAAGAATGTTGTGATACCTGTTCTGCATAGACATGCATATATGAAGCCAAATCCTTCTATTCAAAATATTATCGAGAGAGTCTCGAATGTGAATAACATTTTCTGCTACGAAGCAACTTTAGTGTATTGACATGACATGACATGGCTTGACTTCAGCTCGTGGTTTCCTTTAGTTTGATGCTTGATCTCCCTAGAAGATAGCATCAGAAAAGTGAGATTCAAACTTTTATAGCGTCTTCTCAGCCTTTCTCAATGACTCTAATGCTCAACTACCATTTCATTCAAAACCAATCAACTTTATGGCTTCCGACATCTCTTCCCTTCTTCTCACCCATTTCACTGACAGTTATCAGACTCTTGATGACGGGCTCCCAGTCACATCCATACGCATTAGTACCTTTCCCTATCTTCCTTAACTGCGTTACTATATACAAGGATATTAATATATAAGATACTACTATGCATTCCTCTATAATAATAGACAGTTATGTATGTACTTGGGATAGTATATTATTATCTTGGGTACCATAACTTGACTCTTAGGTATTAACCAACATTTCAATTCAGGTATAACATTATTATTATAGGTAGGCTACGGAGCGATAAAAGAGGGGAATTTTGTCCACATCTATTTTGTCGTAGCTATTTGCTTTCTCCCAAAAGCAAAGCAATAAGACCCGAGCTAAATTGAACATTAAAGTCCTCGTCTTCCATTACGCATTATAGCATTCCTTAGATGAGAAGGCATTAAATACTACTTACATTATCTGTATACTAATAATTGGAGGAACTTTCTCTAACGCAGTTGTCACAGCCTTTTCTCTCGATTGCTTTCTAGACTTTCATTACAAAAGACATCAATCTACTTACGGCTTTTTATTGAATCAACACTTCACTAACGAACTGCCTATTAGCCACTCCTCGGTTTTCTCTCCGATGAATCACCGTTGATTTTCTCAACTCTTTTATTTCCCTCTTAGTCATTTCATTCCATCCGCTCTCATTTTATTTAATTAGTCTTCTTTCAATCAAGCACCCTTACTCAGTCTTACAGAATTTAATCATTGCTATTTAGAATCAACTTAAAGTGCTCTGCCCCACTCACGTTCTCATCTATTTTGTTCATAGCAGCATCCCACATTGCACATTAGACATGTCTCTCCTCGCCTTTCAAACAAGACACGCGACTTTTCTCATCTGACACTAATTTCAAAGGAATAGCTACCCGGATAGACGTAAATAAATTCATTTCTGGAGTCAATTGCTGCGACAATAACATTACATATATAACATTCCAGTCTCAGCTGGATTTCTAATTCACAGATTAGAATATAAACATGCGTGACGGGACATTAGAGGGGAAAGGTCAAAACATCTGCCTTATTTATGATTCTCAATGTAATTTAATTCTCTGTTTACTCTCAAAAGAATTTTGTTTACTATTACCAACGAGAGTTGACTTAATGGATATCCAATCCCAGCTCGAATCCTAAACTATTGCCAAAGAACATTAAGACACTTGCTCAATGTGTACGTGCTCATCGTCTATGTACTCACATGAAAATAAATTGCCTTGCTTTACCTAATCTATGTTTCACATACCTACATTAAAATTACCTATTGCCAATCTTTGTACATACATATTTCAAACTTGTTGAATAGTAATGGCTTGGTAAATCTAAAAACGTTCCTACTTCGGCAATGATTTATGACATGTTCAATAGTGGCAAACGGAATTTTAATTATTTTGAGAAAAATCGGTAACTTAGCACATCTACACTCATTTTGAGGTAGAAATAAAATTTTGTTTGTTTGAGAATAACATCGGCTTCAAAGGGGTGTTTAAGTATGTATCAAACTTTTCAGGTGGAAAATAAAATGTAATGAGTTTCATAATGTGTTATTAGCCCAAAGTACACAGTACTCAATAAAGTAGTAGCGCATATTTACTACTTATTTGTCATGTATGGAAACTTATTGGGCATTAAGAAATTCTTTGTACACGGGTTAATCATTAGTACTGAATATTTTGCCTTTCAACTGATTGTGTTGTGAATTTGAATTGAAATGGAGCAAAGAAAATTGTATAGGAAAGGGCTAAGGCTAAACTGAATAACAAAGCAGTATAGTTCGAAAACACGCATGTACATATGAGTAGCAATTTTCATTGAAAATACGAACAGTAGAAAGAATAGCAAAAGGAATACAGGAAAGAGGGCTAGAGTTTGTAAAATAGCCTGTGGGTATACTTAGAAGAGAGTTGTTATTAGGTGTATGTATAAACTTGTCTAGTGTTACCCTCCCTCACTAATCTGTTTTTTCTAAACAGGATGTATGAAAGAAATGTAAGGCAAGACGGAGTACTCTGTAAGCACGTATAGAAGAAAAGTCTACACACACTATTAGTAGTGAGTTTAAAATTTCCCTAGGAGTAGAAGGACAAGGTTCTTATATGCATAAAAGTGTAGGCATAGCTAGGTAGATGTTATTCTAGTGTTGATTCCTTTTGTAATTTGCCGAGGAGACGTGCAGTGCCATAAACTTCTCCGATTACTTCCAACTTAACACCCTTCATGTGACAATAATCATTGTGAACGATGGAGTTTTAAGAAAACGATGATGCGCCGAGACTTGAGATCTTTGATAACTGATGGTCCCCCGAATAATTTCCATTGTATATTTTTCTTTGCCCCTCTTTATATCGTTTATGCAATTATTGGGTCTAGTTATAGTTATAGATATTTATATTAAGTAGTTATAGTAAGTGGATAACCATCTCGTCATCTGATTGTCTGTTGCTTTCTCACTTTTCCTCTTATTATTTCCCTTTATCCATGATCTGCCGTTGTTATTTTTAGTGAGACGATACAATACTAATAAAGAGCAATGTAATATTGCTTACGATACAAAACTCATGAAAATAAAGTAAGGCACAGAGGCAGACGGAGGGAACGTAATCCAAGTAGGACAATAACACAATAATGTAGTATAACACAATAGGCTAAGGTCGGAAGAAAATAAGTGATCGCATTTCACAGTAGTGCCTAGTAGGCACCTACACAGAATTCTCTATTTTCCTTCAACTTCGTCTAGTCAGCCCTTCTGGCCTGGCAAATAATTGGAAAGAAGGGCAAGATATGGATCTTCGTGTTATTTTGTATTCTATGAATGCATTGTGTACTTTCCTAGGATTTTATAGACAAGATGTTATAGTAAGACTGAGAAATAAATAGCAGCGTCTACATATGTAGCTAGAGCTAGAAGGAAGCGCAGCGTATTACTAGAATGAGGATTTTATAAGACAAATAAATAGACAGGCAAATATACAGATACAGAGCGGAGGTATGCAGCTAAGCCAAAATAAGCGAGGCAAGTCGAATGTGCCAGTATTAGTAAAGAAATAAAGAAAAGTCTTGCAAATATAAAAAGGGAGTCCGAAAGAGTGTCTTGCATGTACAGAGGAGGAGGAGGAGGTAGATTCAAGTAGATGTAAGATGTACAATACATACCTAATGTGTTGGTAGCTACCTAAGTATATTGTGTTCTTAGGATATCTCTACGCAAGCCGGGTAAGAGTGTAATGACGCGAATAGAAATACATAAAAGTCTAAGGCTATGGAGAGAAACATAAGGGAGTTTTATAACTTGATTGCTTTCTCGGTTTTTATTGCAGTTCAATAATCGTGGCGATGGCATAAAGGCTTCTTCATGTTTCCACCATCCCGATTGCTTCACGGTAAGTTGACTCTCAAATTATTTTCCTTCTCTCTCGCTTTCAATCTTTCTTCCCCAAGTCAAAGTCAACTTTTGGGATCCACTACTGACTTGACTTGAGTGACTGACTCTAGGTACTTACTAAGTACACACATATATAAGTAAGAGCATACGAAACCTGCCTTCAAGTGTGTACATCACGAAAAGATTTCAAAGAGCCTTTCTAGTTATACCACATTAGATGTAAAAGGCAAAACCAACAGCTCCTGCCTGCTTCTGATGTCAAACCGAAAGAAGAGCACACTTCGCCCTATGAACTCAATTCTGGAAAAATTCTTACTATTGTCGGTTTTCAGTGACTAGAGTTCAACGAGAAGAGGACTCCTCTGGCCACCATACCAATTTTCCTTCCTCCAGACAAGAAATTCAGGAAGAAGTAACCCTTTTTCCACAAGATATCACAATGGCTTTCCATTTCATTCCATCACGGGCTCAATATTCTCTGGGAACTTCCCGAAGGACCACTTCAACAAGCCAAGCACGCAGTCCGACTCACCGAGCCTCTTCCTTATGTCCAAGACGACACAAGAAAACACTTTAGCTCCTTTTCTTTGCTTACTTACTCTCTAACATTATTCCACGGCATCTTACACTGTTTCTAATGTACCTACCTACTTTCAACAATTCTATCCGTGCATTAGATTTTTTTTATTCCAGGTTTCATTCAAAACTTTTCTACTTTAGCTATGTACACACGGCTTCTTTGATTTCAAATGGCTACAGTAGCTACAAATAGGAACTGGAGTGGAATTGCATACTAATACATTTTTCCTAAGTAGGTTTATGACTCTGCTTGGTGTCTGAAGTCGTGTTAACTATAAGGCAGAGTGTTTCATACAATGATTATTGGCTCAGAAATGCAGTGCTTTATTGGAATGAAAGAGAAATTCAATGCTCAAACTAATTCCGTGAGAATGAATATAAAGAAACCGAATGAGTAGAAATAAAAAAGCACTTTAGTATTCTGAGGTGAGATTTGTGGAGTGGGAATGGAAGTAGAAAGAAAATTATTTCAAAGACAAGGGAATATACTTGCTTGCAGAGAGAGAGAGAGAGAGTTGATACGAACGCGCGTTATATTGTGTCAAGTCAAAGTGAAAATTCAAGCGAAGTGAACTGAACTAAAGTAATTTACATTAATAGTTAGTGTCTAGGTGTGAATTGAACACTAACATTTCCATAATTGGAATTTGAGAGCTTAAGTTGACTTTGAGTTGAGATTGCTCCTTTAGTTCACAACTCAGTTTAGTTCTACTTAGTTTAATTTGATTTTTACTCTGGATTGAATTGTGTTGAATTTTAAAAAGAGCTTAACAAAGACAACAAAGGCTTTTCTTTTCCCTCTTCGCCTTAGTTAACGCCTTGAAAATGCAAATCTAGAGCATTTCTAAGATGTGAGTGATAATTAGAGTCTGTTAGGAGAGGAACTACTAATGAATGCTAGCAAAAAGCAAATGTTCTTTTCTTAAAATGTCAAAGGGAATGCATAGATTGTAGTAGTAGGAAAAGACTTCATAAAGATGATAATCTAAGTAGACTCGCAAAAAACTCCATTTCCTAGATCCGAACCATTTTGCAAGAGTTTTCTATTTGACGTAGACTCATGGGAGATGTAAATACAGTGCATACAGTCTGTAATAAATGGGTAGATAGGGACAAAAGAGATTTTTCCTCTTCCACTATATGTGGCATTATTGTAATCCTTAAGATTTGATTTGATTCATTTTTACATTAGAGAGCTTTTGGAGTGGGATTGTGTGAGTCCCGTGCGAGTTGACGTTTGGAAATGTGGAGAATTTAGTTAAGCCAAGGAGAAGTGTACGTGTGTGCATTTATTATTTGTAGAGATTCTCGGAGATTGTTTTAAGGCACAGTCGGCTGATGGTGGTAATTGCCAGCTTTCGGGAGCAGATGAATAGAATGTGAATGGAAACTAAGAGAGAAATGTCGTGGAGGGATTTCTGTAAGACAGAGTACAGACTAAAAGGGAGTTTGTCGTCCGCAGTCTTAGAGAGTAGAGTCTACTACTCTTAAGGAGTAGTAACTGGAGTCGAAAGTCAAGTCAAGAGTCAAGAAGACTTATTAGAGTCGAATGGCATGAAATGGAACAAGGCGACCCAATGGAGTTACAGTCAAGTCAACTTAACTTGGGCGAAAGGTGTAGTCTGAGTCTCTAAAAGACTATTAGCTATCTGTAGCTCCTCTCACAGCTCTTAAAGAATATTATTACACTGTGTAAATGTAACTAACAATAAACCAGCCCACGGATCAAAGGAAAGTAAACCAAAGTTGTAAGTAGGAGAGAGAGAAGCAAAGCATGTAATGTGAAGTAATGGAAGTCGCATTTCACGTTCTGCTCAGCTTAGACTCAAGAGTTTGGCAAAACTGGACGAGTGTGAAATAATAGAATGGAATAGAAGGATGTGATGGGATTTGGGTAACAGTGGAAAAGAGAATAAATATATCTTCCGTTTCCTATCAGCTCCCAAATTCTATAGCTTTATACGATGTACATTACAATTGTAAACGAGTCTGGAATTCCTTGCTCACTCTCACTCTCTCTCTCTCGTATAGCTTTATACGATGTACATTACAATTGTAAACGAGTCTGGAATTCCTTGCTCACTCTCTCTCGCTCTAGTCGAGAATTTGCAAAGTGTGACACATCAAGAGAGAGGCATTTCCATCGGAGGAGTGGTAGAAACACGCTGTGTGTGGTATGGTACGTTAGGATTAGGAACTATTTCCACCGGGCTAGAATAAAATAGTGGCATCCACTCGCTAATAAAATGAAGAAACTCACCATCAGCTCAACTCCCAATCTCTTCACTATAAAATGCATAAACTACTGCGTAGTAGTCAGTCGTCGTCGTAATGTGAATGTTATAGTTTGACTAGATTCACACTTATTATTACCATGCCTTGACTTTGACTTGCCTCTACGATTTGGAAAAGGACAGGGAAAATGGGATATTCTGAAGGGAAAAGGGACGGATGGACGCTCGTCGGAAATCAAGGAGCGGAGAGGATTAGTGTGAATGAGAAGTGAGAGAGATTCGGATATTTCACTCTGACTCAATGTAGTAGTAGTCTCAGCTAAGAACTCATATAATATTAGCCTCTCTCTCTGTGTGTGCTTGCCCGCCTGCATTGCTTACTAGCGGGCCATGGCATTCTATTCTGCTTCGACGGAACTAAACTGAACCGAACTGATTGTGAGAATAACTTTAACTACTATTGCGAATATATTATAAGTGTGTATTGGTAGTGAAACGGTTTTAGAGGGCATTAAGTACCACACACACACACACAGAAAACTTACACAGATATATTACATGAATCGTGTCGTGTCGGACCCGAAGCGAATTTCCCTGAACCCTTCTCGTGCCAATCGACTTTACAAAGAGATTGTTATGTACTATATATCTTGACGTTAAATTGCATTACATTATGAGCCGCCTATATGCATGTATATCCTTATATGTATAAATGTGTCGCACTTAATTCAACTTTTCTAACGATAAACTATTTCAGTATGTACATTAGATTGGCTAGAAGTAGTTTGTCTGATTCGACTTGACGTTCGGCATGCTATACGCGAGAGAGGACATATGAGACGGGCTGTTTAGCCTCTTTAATTGACGCCAAAGAGTGTGCCTTCCTAATGTGATGCTGAAGTAATGTGATATAGCGTCACTACATCACATCACATCCAAATCCCGGGAAAAATGCCCGGATGAATGATGGGCCACACCAACTGCAGTCTCCATTCCTCTCTTCATAGCCACTGATCACTCACTTCATTCTCCCGGCTTATTCACTCATTCTTCTTCGTCTTGTGCCGCATGTTCGGCCCTGTCCCGTCCTGTCCTATCTGACATTTAAACGATCCGATCCCTTACCAGGGAATTCATATTATCCTTTCTAGATATACTTATTACACTTTATTATATATTTATATAGACTAAGAATGCCTAATCTTAGGTTATAGTTATATATGTATGTGTCTTTTATAGAGACGAATGCCTCTAAACTTTCTATGCACTAATATGTTATTAGTTTTCTCTTTCTAAGTCGAGTCTATAGGAAACTTAGTTTACTTATTGTTAGTAAGCCAGGCAGGGTAGGGCAAGCAAGAGTCCCGCAGCAGTTCCTTTTCCATTCACTACACTCTCTCATGTGTTTAGCTTTAGTTGAGTTCCCTATCTGCCAAAATCCGATCATCTCATCTCTGCCTTGCCATTCCCTCTGCTCCACTTTAATAAACCTCACTTTGTTCACCAAATTCCTAGCATTTCACGAGAGTCGAGATGAAAACCCTTTCTTTCCCATCCGACGACGACGATGGATATGAATGCATCTGTAGCTTAGCCTCTCTTATTCCCTTCCTTTCAATGAATGAGTCAATGAATGAATGAAATGAAACCATGAGAGCGAAGGACACGCTCTTATCCAACTCTCTTATATATCTATCTATCTCTATTATTATTTTCTGCCCAGCTCAAACATATTTACCCTCGCATTTACCAACACTTCCTCCACTTATTGCAATTCTCTGCATTCCACAACAGCAAATTGTAGTCAAACACTAATGAATATTTTCATCTCATTTCTGTTGCAAGATTTTATTCGGAATCCGTCATATTTTTTTCACTGTGAATTTAATAACCATTCTGTAGTGGTGCGGTAAAATCGCAGAAGTGTACGCTTTTCAGTGGATTAAAGTTGGATGTATGCGTAGTGTGAAAAATAAGGATATTTCAAGGGATGAAAACAGCAGCGGCTCGACAAGGGAAGTGAAGTAAGCATATTGAGCAAGACACGCTTATTGTTGTTTTGAAACTATCAAAAGATAATAGGCTGTAAGGTTGAAGATAGCGTAATAACGGTAATGCTGTTATTTCTTTTGGGCATGTCTAAAAGTAAGAAAAAGTAAGTAATTGAGAATAAAAGAGATGCGATCTCTCACAGTCGAGAGAAGAATGGAAAGGGGCCGGTCCGTTTAAAATATTCTTTGATGAGACTCCAGTGTTTCATTCGACTCGCTCATTTCATTTCGTTCTGCATCCTGACCTGGACTCCTCTAGTCTATGGGATCTTCTAATAAAGTGTAATTCATAATAGGATTCTGTGCCGAGTGTGGCAATGCGAGATTCAGTTGGAAGAGCTCTTCCAAATTACATCCGAATCTAAGAATAAGTAGTATTATGTAATGCTTATGTGCGTAATGTACGTAGAGAGTGGCCCTAATGTGATAGCAATATTATGTAAGTAGTAATGGAAGATCACTTTCTTCTTATTGTTAGTATATTAGGGAGTTTAAAAGCTGGATGTTTCTCTCGGACCATCCCCCTTGAATTTTTTCCTCATTTCCTTGGCTTATGAAAAGACGGGAGAACTAAGGGAAAGAAGAAAAGGAATCGTCATAAAGAAACGAGGCAATTACCCATCATCAAAATGAAATTAACCCAAAGCCCAGATGCACCGAAAGAAACAGATTTTTCCTCGTGCACTATTCTGTCTGTGTGTTCTGAACTATCATGAGCTCTTTTTCACTTGTTCCTCTCATTTTGTCTTTTTCACTCTTCTTTTCCTTTCGTCTTTCATATCTTCCGACTCAAGAGCTCCGAATAATGTGAATGTGATGATGAGCATTACTTTGATCATCTCTATGCGCTCTCTTTATATCTCCTTCAGTGCCCCCTTTATACTCCGATCTCATCTCATGTGATATATTCGTTCCTTTTCCTCCTCCAGAACTTAGATACTCCATTTCCACCAAAGTACCTAGTGCATATTCAACAGAGCCGGGCCCTTATACATATGCACATATTATCATCTTGGAGTAAGTGGAAAAATGTCTTTATAAATATGCACTTATACTAATGCTACTCCTAGTATTTCATATACACAGAGACATACCTAGTTGGGAATTCTCATTTCATTGCCGAAACCATAAATTCTGGCTCGTTTAGTTTCCTCGACGCACCTCTACACATACATTTACTCGATTACACATGTACTACTGTACTCCATCTCGGCTTCCTTACAATTTATATCTAATATATAAAAGCTAGCACATTTTGTAGGTTCACTACTTTGGTGAGTGTGATGTAATGCAAGTTTAAACGACTCGTATCGAGATAGAAGATGATAGTAGTATGTGTCTCTAATCCTTAGCTTACATATTAAAACAACTTACCATTAGTTCTCTTGCTCTTTCAATTCAGACAGTAGTTTCCAGTTCCCAGTACAACCATTCCCATTCCGTAATAATAATAGTAATAATAATAATATTCCCTCTACTCCCATCCGACACATTATGTTCATGTTCTCAACCCATATAATCTAATAGGTCTGATTACATGTCATGTAAACATGATATTTTACACAAATATCAAAGAGCTATAGCTTCCTATGCTCTCACAATCAAAATATCTCTCTATATTTTTAAATCTAGTAGGTAGGCACAGTTATTGATGGACTAAGAATGATAAGCTCTCCTACAAATACATATGCAGCTCGCTCAATTCATGATTCATGAACATGATCACTCTGTGTAGCCCCAATCTCATTTTATCTCTTTCATAATTGTGATGTTGATGTTATTATGAGTAGCTTGTAAAATAACTAACAATAAGCAATAATCCTCTCATTCCCCGGTTGTAATAAGTATTATTATGAAGCTATTGTGCACTGCTGTGCAATGTGCATTGTATCGTAACTGTATTATCCCTGCATTTTCAATTTACTATTTAATTCAGCTGAGTCCATGCTAAGCAATAAAGCGATTTAGAACTAAGTGCGTACATAAATACATAAAAAAGTGCATCCGCATTGAAGCCAGTAACTAGATTCACAGCCTGCGCCTCATCCACCATACACTGGAAATGTAAATAATATTTATGTATTCCAAACGAATGTTTTGTTATTGCTCATAATATATTCGTAAATGTAAACATCCGAAGGCAGAAGCCCATTGTAGACTGGTAAATGTCAAGATCTTTTCACAGAAGTATATTAGTGGCACTATAAAAGGGCAAGACAGAGCCAAGAGATAGATAAAAAAAAGTGTTGGATGCTCTACAATTTACAATCTACACAATAAAATACATTAAGTTTGCCTAGCTAATACGAGTATTTACAATGATGTAATATGTAGTTCATTTGGTTTGCGATTGTATTGGATAATGGCAATAGGAGAGTGTGGTGGCATTGCATTGAACGAGGAACTGGTTTTATTTGTGCTCGATGTCGTCTATGATTGACGGGTCAATAGGTGGGCCCAACTTGTCAAAATCAGAGCATTCAGAGAACACAGATGGGAATTTATTGTGTGAGAGATGTAATATGTTACGATTCAACTATTCTAAATAGAGTGACAGACAAATATACCTGCTTGCTCTGTGCGTTCTTTTAATTCTCCGGATAAATACATAGGATTTCTTTGCAGAGAGGATGGAAGAGTAATTTTAAAGGATGAGGATAAGCCAAACGAACCGTTTCTCGCCTATTTATGTCTACATGTCTAAGATATATGGGCAACGATAGTATAGAGATACAGTATTTGTCGAGGAGTAGAATTAAGTTTAAGATGGGACAGACAGAAGTAGAAGTAAAGAGATCAAGTATGAAACGTATAAACAGGGTAGAGTGGTAGAGATCGTGTGATGTGACTGTTATGTTCACGTCTGAACATTGTTGACTGCTTCTGTTTGTACGTATCCTTCAATTCAACATCCTCCTATTGCCTGTGAGAAGTGGAGCTATAGTCATTGAGTGTGGATGTGATGTGGTGCGTTAGTTGAGCTTTTTACTTACTTTTGGCTCGGCTCAATCGATCAGACTTAACTTCTCGGTAAACATCCGTAAGCCCTGAAAAATTATTGCCATGCCTTAATCCTCGAACATTTTTCCTTTTTCCACGTATTATTCCTGAGGGAGCAGCTTTAGGTTCACTCTTGCCCATTATAAGAACAACTAGTATAGTTGGAGCATCACATTTAAAAGATAAGCTATTATATAATATTATGCAATATAT
>JABASI010000597.1:0-35355 GCA_019776505.1 Tomocerus nigrus | reverse complement strand
CCTACGTCGATAATCCTAGCGAGAACAATGCCGAGTAGAACAATGGGTGCCTAATAGCGCATCACCATCATTTCAGTTACTCTTGTTTCTTGAAAAGAGAGAGGTTTCCTTTTGTCAGCGGTTAGCAATTAGCTTCATTCCTATTCATTATATTCTTACGTTCAATGCAAAATTAGCTCTACTCAATTTTATCGCCATAATTTTACAAAGCAGGCACTCTTTTTTGGCGACAAGCAAATATTAGCAAATAATTATTAGCTTTTATGGAAATATTGCAAGGATTAAATATATGTACGTCTTTGCTAAATGTACTTTCATGAATTTCTCTAAAAATAGTAAAAAAAGTGACAATGTGCTACTATAGTTATCTTTTTAGTGCTTCGTCTGCAAAAAGGTTTCCAATGCAAATATTATCTCTGTGTATAACGGAAAATATAAGTCTTTGTTTTAGCTGGTGATGTAGCTGTCAAAGCAGTTAAGTTTGAAGACAAAAAGTGCAAACAAGAGCAAAGTAAGTAGATAAAATATTGTCGAGCCGGCTCTATTGAGAAGCATAGTTAAACATTTGATGATGATGTGAGGAGACTATGTATAGGGACTATGAAGGATTAGAGGAAAGTGTACAAAGCTCGTCAATAGATTTGAAATATGAGCATGAGAACAAACATAGAAAAGATATGTAAAAGAAGACGAAGAGTGCTGCTGTGTCCTGATTGAGCTGGATTCAATAGCTAGAACAAACGATTCCACCACAGCAGATGAATGCAACGCAGCAGTAGGTAGGTGGTGGTTGGTTGGTAGGTTACTTTTGCTCGACTACTCTCTGCCTGTGTGCTGCTTTAAGTAATTTGTGTACACAGTCTAATAAACTGCAAAAAGTGACGGAGAGATGTACTATTATGAAAAGAACAATTTAACAACTCAACTTTTCGCGTTTTTATTTTGCATGGTGAAATTGCTGTCGGTCTACACTAATTTATTTTGATGCGGTGAGGCTTAGCTGATGCTCTTGCCTATACCTAGCTATGGCTTCTCTGTATATGTACGTACGCTTCGCATGTATAGTGCAATTTACATTGTTACATATGATAATGACTGTGTACTATTGTTAAAGTGTTTATATGTGTATAATAATAAACAAGATATTATTGTGTGCGATGGAAATAGTATGCTCTGATATGGCACGACGGTCAGATGACATGACAGTGCACGGTGTGGTGGTGGTAGTGGCTTCGTTAGTTGCACTCTTCTCCTCGTAATTCCAATCATATCTCATGTTATGGTTTATACTTATGGTGGAGTTAGTGTGTGAATGAAGAGACAACTCTTTAGGAATATTTCTGTATGTGTGAGAATGAGGGTGAGGACATTCATGTCAACTTAAGACAAATCGAATCATCTAGCTATTTAGAAAACAATATTATAGTTAGACACAAACATACATAGGTAGCTATAATAATAATAAGTCATGTCTATTTAAATATATTTTGCACAAACTACGAACGAACTACGAACATAAAATATAAATAGTATAGGTACTGATATGTACATGTAAGCACAATTAGTATTTACGTGTGTGTATGTAGCAAAGTAGATAAGATATTATTCTCTACTAAGAATCTAGCAAGTAAGTAAGTAAATAAATTAGTAACGTGGTTGAGTTGAGCTGACTGTGAGTTTTTCGTGTAGAATCGAATTTTACCATTTGTGTCTACTTATTATTTTTCAGTTTAATGCTTGTTCTTGTATCTGTCGCTACACACGTCCAAGTTTGTATTTGGCCAAATGAAGAACAGCTCTTCGCTCAATCAACAAACGTGTCGATTAAGGAACGCAAAGCGTTTTAACACAGAAAAGGAACTTCTTTGCTCATAAATATTGCTTATCTGTATATACATATAAATAGAGATAAGTTCTCTGTGGACATTCGTAGTATTTAGCATTGGATTTGTGTGGATACGAATAAGTCAACGGAAAGACGTCGAAGAATCGTTGCATGTCGTGAATAAGTGCGAGGAGTCAGTCAGTGGTGGTCTGCTCAATGACAAAGATACAATTCTCTTTCCAGAAGTCTGAATAGCATTGACGCAGAAAAGTGACGGAGTGGATGTAGGGATTGTTTGTCTTGGCGTCTCTCCTCTCATTTCACTACCATTCCTCTCCGATAGACTTTTTTAAGGATCAGTCCACGACCAGAGCCCGGACTAGAGTCCACACATTAGAAAAAGCAGAGAATTGACTAGAAACTTGTACTAGGAGAGAGAGTTCTAGTATAAGTAGCAATTCTCTGCTCCCTAACTAACTACTCGTACACTAAGGATGATGTGTGGAGATGTGAGTGAAGACGGCTGTAGACGCCGTGCATCTCGCACAACTGTCGAGAGACATAAATCACGAGTGAAAACCAAAGGAAGTGCTCATCACTTGGACACGCTACATCTGCTTTTGATCGCAGCTATTTTAACTGTGGCCACATTGGCAGCTCCTGGAATAGCTCACAAGGAATCAGATCTAAGGGATTTATTACAAAGTGTCCCTCTCAGCCCCTTGGAAGAAACGACGCAAGAAAGCACAAGATTTTCCCTCCCTGCCAATCTTAACGCCAACTATGATTTCGAAGACAGCGACAATCCCAAAGGTCTTATTACATTTTATCTTCTATATACTTCTAATCTCTTATTTATGACGTGACTACCTACGTCTATAATGTGCAAAGTGTGAAAACCATTAATAGATTATTGCATACATAACAGAGCAACCTTATAGTATCTGTTCCTCTTCTGTACTCAAAAAAAAATGTTGACTTAGCCTGCAAAAAATCTCTGCCCTTTTTTACAGACACAAACCGGAATGCTAAATTTGGCACTCTATTGACTCAAGTCTAATGTTACTGCCATAATCATGTTGCATGAAATTAAAAAATACTTAAATGCTAGTTTGTGTGGGCGGATTTCATTTCTCTACTCGTAACAAGAGTCGGCCACCATATTCAGCCGATTCATCATTTTTTATTTTGCCAACAGTGTCATTTACCATAATAATAATATGTACATACGTTTTCATCTGTCTCACTGACTTTTCCTCACAGTTGCCTTTCCGTCCTTCCTGTCAACGTCTCGAATTTTTAATAGCCATACAATTATCTCGTTTAGCAAAATGGGTAATTGTTGCCTTTATTGTACACAGTCGTAATATGCTAGCTCGTATCCTTTAACAAAACCTCTTGGGGTTATTGGGCTGTAATAATGACTTTGCGTAATCCGACCTACAAGAGATACGAACTTACGTAACTTTAAGAGTTTGTTAGTTAGCAAATTAAGTAGTTTTAATTAACCACTGTCACCAATGATCATTAAATAAAAAGCGGGGGAGTGTAAGTAAGCAAATTAACATTTATTAGCAAACCAGTAGCAACTAAAACAATTACTACTCAAAAAAGTTCGATTTAATTAAAGTGGTATAAACTGGAAACCGGCGTTCTTTTACATTGAGTACAATGGTTTCTATTGCATTTCTCTTGCTAAACGTTTGCCAGTTGTTCAAATTGTAGTTAAAATATTTGACGTCAATGAGAATTGGTTGTTTTGGCATGGAAAGTGGTCACTAGTTCATTATTGCAAAGCACTAATTAATTAAAAGCTTTTAAATCGAGTTTTCTGAAAGAAATTGAAAAATTATAAGCAATTCTAAGGTTGTAAAATGCCTAAGTATCAGTTTCAACAGTGATGAACCATGTTCATGTAAAGATAATGGTCTCTTATATTTGTAGTCTTAGCCTGTTAGAATGTAGTGATTAGGTGTGTTAGTTGCCCAATATCTTAGAAGAAATGATTAGGTAAACCTGAAAGCACTGTGTGTGATACGTCAATGAGTGGTGATACAATGTCAAGATTATATTTGACATGGGATGAGGCAGGATGCGAAACAAGTTTTGTGGCATCAAGTAATAAAGCTCTGAAAATAGCAAGGCATGGGATGTAATTTACACGTAAAAGACAGATAGTAATTATCAGATAAAAATAGAGTCCCTTGGAAGAAATGAATATCGTTGAAAAATCGCAAAAAAATTAGTATGTGTTCGTGAAAAATTCACGTAATAAATTGTATCAGTTGTTAGCAATCCCGCAGAAAGCCCCCCACACATAATCCTTGCATATATTTTATAAATAAAAGTGCGATTCTAAGGTAAACAATCTTTCTAGGATCTTTGTAACAACTCTCTGAAGTAGGTACATGGATTAAAGAGATGTATGTAATAATTTATTATTTTCTTTCCCAGTGTGTCGACTGGATTTATCAGCTTTAAACTTGGAAAAAACTAAGAGCAAGTTGGCAATGGCATCATTATTGTTTTCGTAAGAGTCGTGTAGTAGATTTGAAATGTAGCTGCTACGCACTACATGTTTTGAAATCCGTTTTTTTGACACTTTTCTGAAAAGACATTGAAAATTACATGGATTATCAATTTTTAGTGGATAGTGAACCGAGCTATGATATTATAGAGAGTGAGTGTTTATGAAGGGAAGTTTTCCGAGAAGCTCCACTTACAAAGAATTGACTGATGCGGCGGAGTATGAATAACATTTCTTCGAACCTGCGGAAGTTTAGTAAAGTTTGTTGCCAGAAAAATAGAGAGATAGCGTCAGAGCAATTAGGGACTCACCAAGATGTTGTTTAAAAGCCTTCAAGAAGATCGAGATGGGCATTAAGCCCGATAACAGATAGGAGGAAAAAAGGGAAGTAGCTATGAAGAAAAACGAGGCTGTTAAAAAACTTGGTAAAACTCTGTTGATTCCAAAAATACCTAAAAGAGGCTTTTGAAGCTAATTCTGGCGTTGTTGTTATTTGATGTGACTCGTGTTCTGTGTTCGTTGAAGCTGAATGCAAATGCTCTTGACTTTGACCCTAAAGAGCCAAAACAGCTCAGCAGCTAACTTCTTCTGACTAAAAAGAAAAGTAAGAGAGGATCGAATATCTCTCGGAGGTAGATTTAATGCAATGTCGTCTAGGCATTCGACACAAGTTCCGTGGAAATGCAAGAAATGCTCACGATGGACTATTCCGCTCACTTACTCTCATTTTTTATCTGCATTTTAGCATTTTGTCGGGAGGAGCGGCAGCGGCACCGCTTATCCTCTTCTTCCAGGCTAAAACATTTCGTTGCACACAGCGACTGTACTTTAGTGCTTATACTTTGAAATGGAATGGCTGAGGGAGGTCGCCAACTTCTTCCAGTCTTCTCTTGTCAATCCTTCAATCTAAATTACAATTGTCACGCTCATTGAAAGTTGCTCGAACATTTAGCACTTGTTATTTGGGCATTGCTTAAAATGTCACTATATACGTTAATTGTAGTTGATGCACATTTAGCTACACGTTTATGGTATAAAGCCCTAAAATGTGAATACAAATTACATTTCAGAATAATAACAACTCAAATGTGTATCTACACGAAGACTCATGACATGACAATGAATTGTTTTTTTTTTAAATTCTAATGTTGCTGAACTAAGTTTGTGCATTGCATCATTCAGTGCATTTTTAAATAAATCCTTTCAAGTTGATGAGAGAACTTTGTATAAGTATCTTCCTGTACTTTGTAAGTACGGCACTTTTTACACCTATAAGTACATCTATAGTGTTTTACTATGCACTTATACGACAGTAAAGGAAAAATATTGAAGTCAGCTCAAGTGGATGCATAAAGAGTTCAAGTTTTATTCTTAACTTTTCAAGTTGAGGATTAGAGTTGCAGGGAAATCAGCGATGCAGTACCAATAAGCGTTTCTCTACAGGGAATAGAATATTTACTTTGCTTGGCCAAGACTACTGCTTACTATTTTAGTTTGTATGCAAGAGATACTAGTAGGGGCCATACATCATAGTCTACCCTCCTCACATATTAAATTATATCTCTGAAAAAAATGTGTGCCAGAAGACATAGCAAGTATAAGTAATGGATGGGAGTTATTATATGGATGGAGAGTTGAGTTGTGTTAAGAGGCAGATATTCTTCCATGGTCCATGCATGTTGTCGTAGAATGTCCTTAAATGAGCCTCCTCTCTCTCTCTCTCTCTCAAACTCAAGTAGCTATCCACAAATCCACATCTGCACTTACTTGTCTCATCACATGTGTTCCCTCTTGTCTGCACATTCAGCTAGCTCTAAGCTCTCTAGCTGTCTGCCTGGTGATTGCATGCTGTGCTCTGTCTGTCGACTTGGATAAAGTCAACCTACCTAAGAAAAATCCCTTGTCCGTTTATGGACTCTCTTTTCGAAACTATTTTATAGTATATCTTTTATTATAACACTCTCGTCCTTTTATAGGCTATTTATTATATTTCATTGATATTTTTCTCATATTTACATTATTGCGAATTGCGACGGGCATGTAATTTCTGCGCGGTTTTGCGGTTCAATAATCGGGCCCCGGGGACACACAAGGCTGCCCTGAATAACGACTGAAAAAAAACCAATTGGGCCGCCCAAAGACCCCGACAACCTATTTTGCTCGTCGATTATGTTTTTCGTGGGTTTTTCCTTAATTATTTAGGGGTCCGTGACGAAACCCATTAGGGCGCCCCAAGGGATTCTAAATCGGGGCGCCGCCGAAAACAAAAATTTTATGTCCGTACTGCAATAGCGTGTTCCCTTTTATTACAAAGTTATTTGTATGTACCTACTGAGAGAGGTTTATGACCAGATGGAGCAAGAGACAATAACTGTGGTATCAAGTTTTCGTGTACCTACTAAAGATAAATCTCGTGTAATTACATGGTTAAGGTTTCTGTATCAATGTGTGTCTTCAAATTGTACGAATTATTTATTTAAGAATTGGCTCTTGTATTAAATCATTAAGTACAGTTAGTAAAGTCGGAGTAAATTATTATAAGAGGTCTATATAGAAGAAGCAAGGAAATCCAGCGGAGCATATAGGGAAGCATGCATAGCATTCTGCATGACAATTTTGTCATGGCGTGAACTACGGATATTCGGGTTGTCGCACCAAGATGCTATGTTTGCACAGGACATGCAATGTCATGTTATTTCTTCAAATTGAATGGACAGTTGTGCTTGCGCCCTTTCTAATCCAGCACCAACACATTTCCGACTTACAGATGTACTTTCTAGTTTCGTGCATTGCACGATGATGTAGTTGTAGGAATTTATAGCGTACAATTAGCTACAAGCTTTTACACGTGTGTGTACACAAACAGAGTCAATCCTGTCAGACAGACTTCGTCTCACTTATACTTGCAATTAGTTATGTCATCTTTACATGCCTTTACAGATCTGCTGTAGCTGTCTAATAGATATTCAGTGAATAAGGTGCAGCTCCCTTTACATCTATCGCTACAGTCTTCTCTGTGCAAGTAGGTAGCTTTCTGCTCACCCTCTTTTACCCTTTCATCCTAAGTTGTGATAAAATGTGCACGCCGAGGGATAAATGTGATAATATGAGTAGTCATATTATATTTGTACATCTATGATTTGTTTTTCCTTACTTTGCCTGTCGTGTCTTCCTTAAGTCAATAGTCATTCAAACTTCAGATGGCCATCTGTTTCGTGTTAACTCTCATAAATAAAGTAAGCAAAGAGGAAATGCAATCTTAAAGTTACAAGAAAAACTTATACTCAAAGAGACAGAATTTATCTTGTGTCTGGCTATTTCCATGTCTTGATGCCATGTACAAATTTTACTACTATCATCTATTCTGTCTAAAGGTCAACCTAAATGTTGTTTTCTCCATTAGCAGCGCTTTGGATTTTAACCTCGTATATTTATTGGGAGCGTTAAAAGTAGCCATTTTCCTATTTAGTTTTATTACGTTAAATAATGTAATCTTATTTTAAAATAATTTTGCAAAACGTGACTTATTTACAAATTGTTGAATAGCATTAAATAAAAAATTAAAGAGTAGAAACAAAAATTGAAATATGCTGGCAATTGCCATATAAAAAGTAATGGCATATACCGATACGCACCTTATGCAGATCGGTTGATATGTGGTTTATTTACTTACAATACTTGTAAACCATAAATAAAGCTATACAATCTACTGCAGGTGTTTTCTTTTGTTACAGTAGTTATTATGGTTGATTGTATGTTCAATCCAAGGAAGCAAAATCTCATTATGTAAATATTGAAGCGGAAGTGCAAAGCAATCATCTGTTCGTGGCACTGTCTTTATCGTTCAATTAATAATTATGCTCAAGACATATACAATGGGATTTGATAGCCATAAAGATGCTCTCATAATAATAAATAACAAAGTGTAATT
Organism: Tomocerus nigrus; assembly: GCA_019776505.1. NCBI lineage: Eukaryota > Metazoa > Arthropoda > Collembola > Entomobryomorpha > Tomoceridae > Tomocerus > Tomocerus nigrus. Next base: position 27,072 of record JABASI010000597.1, on the reverse strand, counting down.
TACTTTAAAATCAGTTATGTGCTACTTTAGAGCCGCAGCACAGCACAGGCAATAAATATTATTACAGAGCTGTTTGTATCTGATTATATCATGATGACAGTGGAGTAATAGGTGCATGGAAATGTTTAAAGTAGGTACACGAGTAGAGAGATAATTCTTATTTAGGTATTGATAGTCAGGAAGTTTTGTGGTTACCTCCTAAGTATATACAAGATGTAGGTGAATGTTTCGCTGAGTGTTTGATTATGTAATTTTCCTGATTATGTTAGCAGATTGTCTGGTAGAACAAAAGTCTTTACATGTCACTTATAACATGAAATTCTAATTTAAAGGATGATGACTGGAAGGATAGAATAGTAGAGCTTCATTATTCACAGTTGAGAATGTAAGAGAACCTGTATTCATAGCTGTGAGACTTTGACTACCTATACATGTTCTTTTGTGTGAAGCGAATGTCAATCAAGTTGCAAATCGAGTTTCACGATTTTGATTGTATGGAGCACACTTAGTAAATTGGAAACTCATTACTCTGCATAATGAGCTACGCGTAAACAACCAACCTTAATAGAAAATATTCAAATTTCTGGTTATTTAAAGATTTAAAATTCACTTTTATCGAATTTTTTAATACTTTAATAATTATAGACACTACTGGTTTTTACAAAAGAGATAAATTTTGAGCTTTTTGAACATTAAGGAAATAATTACTACTTGCAAAGGCCAAAAAGAGCAACAAAAATAATGACGAGCAAGTGTTAAAAATTACGAGTAAAGCTGGTAAATGGTTTGTTGCTATTTATACGCGAGGTTTTGGTCGGAAAACCTGATTCCACGACAATTCCTTAGAAAACAATGTTTGGCGCGAAGGTTTTAGTCTTAGAGGTGCCATTAAATCAGAGCTATTAGTATTTATGCATGAAGTAATTGGATTGCTTTGGGAATGTATAGAGAGAGAGGTAACGTGTAGTCGTTAGTTGTGTACTTGTGTAGTAAAATCATTGAGCAGAGCTCTGCGGGGAATTAGAAACCATTTTCATTGAATGTCTTAATTTAAGCACGAGAACTGTAGTTCTAATTCTAATCGCGAGCAGTTCTTAATATTCAGAGCAGGTTAATTACCTCTGCACAACTCTTTTGCTTTTTTAATCAATGTTGTTCTTTCATAATTGGGAAAGGTAAAAGGCAAGTTTTGACGTGAGAAAAAGTCAAGAGTGTTATACAATTCATTTTTGTTGTGGGATTTAAATCAAGAGACTAGGTGGCTAGGGTACATGAACTAGACGTAGTCGACAAGAGCAAAGTTCAGTGCTCTAGTTATACCTTCGCATGTAAAATAATAGCAATAATAAATACAATTAAGGCTGTGCTAAGGTTCAGACAAATAAAATACTATTAATCGCTACCTTAACACCACAATGTATAAATATTCATGTAGATACATTATAAATATGATATCCCTCCTGTTCTGCTTACTCAATGATACAAAATGCGTTTTACTATGTTACCCGTACATTATACCGCAGAAAACATTCCATTCTATCCTCAAAAATGAAATGTATTATTCTTAATATGATTTTATGTATGTAAAAAGAATTTTTAAATGAGACTTGAGTTTAGAATTAAGGCGGGCACCAAACCCTCATGATAAGAATAAGAATGAATGTGTTACTTACCTACCTTTGATATGCTGATTTTGTAAATTTGTATGCAAAATTGGATTAGCTAATTAGTTATAGGCTGCAGTATTCTATTATAAGTATGTTAAGTATAGCTATGGGATGTTTAGTGTATGTTGTTGTTGTTTTGTTTGTTTATTCTATGTATTTATGTTGTCTGATGATGCATTAGTTCGGTGAAGAAGTTCACAATCAGAGCTCATTATGTGAATTCTCACGTAGTATGTATGAAATGAGTGATGAATGAACTTTTTGTTAGCAATGATTATTGCTCACATAAGTAAAGTAAAATAGGTTATCCTGATTAGAAAACGGGATGCTTGATGGGTTCCCTCGCCAAATTAATAAAACTCCATTACTACTGCCCTTTATTGCTCTTTTCCCGTTTCCAATTATAATTCTCCTAGCATTCATTTATTTTGATAACGCTGTATTAAATAAAATATTTGCCAATGACTTAACAATGCTATTTGCAATTGAGAATTAGGAATTCGTAATTTATACCGACCTAAAATTCCATTATCCCGATTTATATGGTCTGATATATTCCCCAGTTATGAAATCTCCCTGGCTAGAGGCTGGAAATTCTTTTGGCCTGGAAATTCTTTTGTGAAACGCAACGGAAATGAGAAAGCGTCGACTCAATTAATTCTGTCCAGGAGGTTAATTGCCTAAATTACTAATAAAGTCCTTTTTATATTTTCAGTTCCAGAGAAGCCAACAAACATGACTGTGCTTTGGGTGACAGATTCTATGATGGAACTGTCGTGGTCAGAACCAGAGAAACCAAATGGAAAATTGGAAGGATATAGAATCTATTACATGCAAAGGAACTTCACAGAAGTTGTCACCGTCAAACAACCTCAAAAGGACATGAAATACGCTTTGACTGATCTTGGTAGGCAATTTTTCCTTCTGTTTAAATCAACCCTTGGGAAAATCATAAACGCCAATTAGTATTCAAATTCATATTCCATGTATTTTATTTGTAATATTACCATTTGTAATTTAGCTAATTAAGAAACTACATGAGAATCTACACGCACTTAAGTCGTAACTAGTTCAGGCATTTCAAACTTATGTAGAAGATTTAATTGTCTATTGCAATAACAAACTACTTTATTACATGTGTATACATGTGCATATTAATATTTCTATATGTGTATTACTAATGCTTTATTGTTGTAAAGCATCATAAATCTTGAGGTTAGTTAGTGTAAGTCATGGGTGAAGGATACGATAGAAGAATAATATGTTTTTGTTATTTATAGAGAGTGTGTTACGCATCGAGGGGAATAAAAAGCAATGAAATTTTTGATTGTTGTTTGCAGAGGCGTTCACAGACTACAAATTGTGGGTAAAGGCATTTACTTGGAAGAACGAGGGTGATTCATCTGAGTCGATTGTAGTAAAAACAGACGTGAGAGGCCCAAGTCCTCCAAGAATTGTCAATATATCTTGTCAGTCTGAAGATGCGCTATTTATCGAATGGCAAAGACCGACAAAATTTTACAAGTCAATTGATTTCTACTACGTTGACTACAGAAGTGAAGAATGGCGAGATTTTGAGGAAATTACTGTGACAGCCCACTCTGAACAATCTGAGCAAACGGTAAAATTTTATTTTCAATCATTTTTTTCATTAAAATTATAATAAGCATGTACATGACGGTTTACCAAAAGATTTCACTTTTTTTTGGATTGGTAATTTAGTGAATGGACAAAGAGCAATTGTTTTTGCGGGAACATTAAAAAATGATAATAATTATGCCGTTGACTATCGGTGTATGCAATTAAGGAGGATATAGAAGGAATGAAAGCAAAATAATAAAGCTTTTAAATTTCTTTTTCCCAGATTCTGCTGCAGAATTTAACCACAAACATAATGTATGAAGTTCGAGTTCGCGGTGGGACAAGAAGCGTCAAAGAAACAGATAAAGTGTACAAGGGTCAGTTCTCAGACTCAAGAAAAATTCTGATGCAGCCCGACTGTGAGAAAATACGGCGCTATAGCTTACCACAGTCAGCAAACGAGTTCACACCCACGATGGTGGCTATCTCTGTGTGTGCGTCCTTTGCCCTGCTGCTCCTTCTCGTTGCAGTTGTCATCTGGAGGTCAGTAAATCTATTCTGCAATGTCAGCAATCTATCTTAATTGTAACTTGCAGCTCGTAAATGAGTGTCAATCTGCGCGAATGAATCTGCCGACGTGTAACAAACTCTTTCAGCTTAAATGAAAGTCTATCTGCAAGTGAATTTCATTTTGTTGTGTTTCTTGGTTTTAGGAGATGCTTTCAAGGTGCATATTATTACTTGGATGATCCTCCTCGTATTCCGCCACTCCTCGGAGGAATTGGCTGGGAAGGAGATTCGACGGACGAGTTGAAGAGAGCGATACCAGCTCACTTATTTCCCAAACACGTGGCGGAATTGCATGTCGACGGCGACATAGGCTTCTCAAAGGAGTATGAATCAATTCAGTCGGCTTCCGTTCAAGAGGAATATCCATCGGAACATTCACAGCACCCTGATAACAAACAGAAAAACCGCTATCTAAATATTGTGGCATGTGAGTCTAATGCATCCTTTTACAGTCCCTTGCCGAAAACAATTTATTTTAATAAAACAGAGGCCATAGCGTCAACGGCAATTATCTCTAATCCATTTTAAATTTTCCCGACAGACGATCATACACGAGTGAGACTCCAACCCATGCCAGGACAAAAGAAATGCGTGGATTATGTCAATGCTAACTATATCGATGGATTTCGCAAAGCACAAGCTTACATTGGAACCCAAGGGCCCCTTCCCTCCACATTTGACAGTTTCTGGAGAATGGTCTGGGAGCACAATGTTCATATCATTGTCATGATCACAAATCTTGTTGAGCGAGGACGAGTAAGCAATTAAAATGAATAAAATATTTTAGCATTACTGAATTTTAGCACCTATTTATACGGACATGTAGAAGAATATAGACCTTCAAAAAGTCTAGACAGTAGAAAATACAAGTAAAATTATTGTCTTGTTTTAAAAACAAAAATAAGTATTTATAAAATTTGGCGCTAGCTCACCAAAGATTTTGCATGAGATCAAAGATTTTTTACCATAGGCAAATGATGATTTTGTCTTTGAATTCATGCCGCTTCCTTTAGGAGTATCACGTAAAACCACCTAAACTTGCTACTCAATGCCTAGAGGTATGACCTCACCACGGGTCATTTCTCAAATTTTTAAATTGCAATATTTTGAATGGCTTTCGAATTAAAAGCCACCTTTTTCTAACGCATTGTAAAAAACCGTTCACTGTCAAATCAGTAGCTCAATGTTTCCAATTAAATAGAACTCAGCATTTAGAAATCCTATAGTTTCGATGTGTACGTAGATTATAGATATAAATTTAGACTAGAAGCTTCAAGTAAAATGCAGTTGATGTCGCAAATAGCAAAGCCCACGGCATGGCATAAAAGAATTGTAGAATTAACGTAATTATTGGTTTTGAATTAATGATTTGCTCTAAGCGTCGCTTGCAAATCTTAATGTTGTTGTATTTAATGAAATAAATGTGTCACTTAATGTACGCAATTGCACTACATTTAACTAAGCAGTTGATTTTTCTATCATCAGAAGAAGTGCGACCAGTACTGGCCTAAAGAAGGAACCGAGACCCACGGAGTCATTCAAGTAAAACTAATCAAAGAAGATGTTATGGCCACTTACACCGTGAGAACGTTTACTCTTCGACATTTAAAGGTATGTTAACTACTAGAGCTGAAGTCAAAATATTTGCTTTGTTTTCACATATAATTTTGTTTTTGGTTTTATTTTTGTTGCATAAACATTATTGTTGCCATTGACTCAACAGTCTTCTGGATCACAGTTGAAGAAAAAGAAGCAGACGAATGTCGAAAGAACAGTTTATCATTACCATTACACCAATTGGCCAGATCATGGCACTCCAAGTCATCCACTACCTGTGCTGAGCTTTGTGAAAAAGTCGTCCGCTGCTAATCCTCCCGATGCGGGTCCCATCATTGTTCATTGCAGGTGAATTTCTTAAGACTTTTTAAAATATTGAACACACAATCTGAAATCTACGAAGAATTTCTTTTTTCACTATTATTGTGTAAAATGGCATATGATTATTTTTCAGTGCTGGAGTTGGAAGGACTGGCACCTATATTGTTCTAGACGCAATGCTTCGCCAAATCCGAGCTCGAGGCGACTTAAATATTTTTGGATTTCTTAATCACATTCGAACCCAAAGAAATTTTCTCGTGCAAACAGAAGAGCAGTACATCTTTATTCACGATGCCATGTTAGAAGCTATTGAAAGGTATTTTAATCCCCTTTTCTTGATTCTTGCTCTTTTTCAATTGAGATTCTAACTGTTTTATTTTTATTCCACAGCGGAGAAACAAATGTAAACAAGAGTTATTTGTCACGATACGTTCATAGTTTACTATCAGGTAGCTATGCAGATGAAAAGTCAGAAGTATCTAGTCTTCTTGATCGTCAGTACAAGGTTTGTCTTAATTAGATTTACAGGAAGCGGATTTAATTAATCGATTTAATCTGGGATCGTTTACAATGGGAATGTGATTGTAATTTCAGTTGGTCACGCAGTTCACTCCAAAAGATTTTCACGTGTCTGCAGCGCTAAAGGCTTGCAATCTGACCAAAAATCGAAATTTAGACTGTGTCTGTACTGACTCGTACAGGGTTTTATTGACTCCCAAGCCTGGCGTTGAAGGCAGTGACTATATCAACGCTTCCTTCTTTCCAGGTAAGACCATTCACACCTGAGACTATAAATAATTCTGTAATAAAAGTCTAGCAGTTGTAATGCATTGTTACTATTTTCACTCGACAGGGTACCAGAGATTACAAGAATTCATTGTCACTCAGCATCCGTTGGAAAGTACAATCCCCGAACTATGGCAGATGTTGTGGGATCACAATGTTCAAGCTGTTGTTGTTCTCTCGGCAGTAGACGATCAAGAGTACCCAGCATTCTGGCCTCCACAAAATGAAGATCTCGACTTCGAAACGTTCCGAGTAAAATTAAACCAGGAATCCGACAGAGTGGGTTACGTTCTACGTGACTTTACTATTCAATCTCTTCAAGATGATTACGAGCTGAGTGTCAAAATGATCCAATCGTCCCATTGGCCCCATCATATTACATCTCCTCTTAATTCCGTCTTCGACCTTGTCCATTTCCTCCAAGATTCTCTCAAAGAATCTCATGCTGGTCCTATTGCTATCATTGATAGGTATGCAATTCTTTCTTTAATAATTTCAGTATATCTAATTACATAAAACAAAACGAGACAAATCTGAGCTTTAAATATTTTATTTTATTTATTAGATTCGGAGGAACGGAAGCAGCCATTTTCTGTACGTTGACAACTTTGATCAAACAACTTCAAGCAGAAAGTCATGCAGATGTCTACATGTATTCTAAACTGTACCATGAGCAGAGGCCTGGCGTTTGGAAAACTCTCGTAAGATTGTTTTGTTACTATATTTGTCTGAATTTTATTTAAAATTTCAAAGTATCTAATTTTAATATTGTTTTTGTTGTAAAGGACGATTACCTGTTTCTGTATCGCTGCATGGAAGCACTTTCAAGTACAACTAGTAATGGAGGGACAGTCCACACTCCCGGGAGTCCCTCTCCCCTAATGCCACCGCCGGGTGTTGACACCTACATTACGCAAACGGTGACAACTGCCCCGAATGGGCATATAAACGGACGAGTCATTCATAACGGGAACGGAACGATCAGAATTCCTCCGGACGGAATGGAGACGAACGATCACCTGGAAGACCCGATGGTGTGAGGCAGTTTTGGCTGATTGACGGAGATGAGCTGACACTGCACATACTCCTCCCTGTGATAGAAGACTTGGCTCTTCCGCGGTCTTTTCCTCCGACACTGTATAATACTTCAGACACTCATCTATCAAAGAAGAACACATCTAAATGCACGGACGTTGCTCAAATGGTATTAGACTTGTGGTGGGGATATCCGGTTGAGTTTACACTGTGACTGATTCTATGTATAATACCGTACTAATCGAAGAAATCCTGTTATTTAATATTTGGATTTGAGTCTACCGTGAAATTGACATTATGGGAATGGGATGCAGCTCTATACTTGCCCTCAACCTGTACCTTTAACGTTAGCCAGGTGCAGGCGTCTAATCAGTAGGAAAAATCCCACAGGAAACAAATCAATGTCAACTTTCGATTCAAATACTTGTATTTGAGTGACCAAGATGTATTCATTCGTACTAACAAGCAAAATATTTACAAACCTATAGTATACTCTTGTTCACCAAAAACTACTATACATATTTATATGTAAACTATGCGTTTGAGAAGAGATCTAAACAAACCAGACGCAACTCAAGCATTTATATTTATTCGAGTGGTAAACAAATGATTATTACTAATAATAATAATAATTAATAACAATAATAATGTCTACATAAATAGATTATAGCTCTTCTAGCTATTGTCTCCCAGTTGCGATAGCTAGATATCTCTTTACAAATGCTAAGGTGTATTGTATTGTAATTCGCGTACCCAGCAAATATAATACTAATCTACATTGTTGTAAGCTATAAGTAGCTATAGAATCATTTTGCCAGAATATGAAACATTTCCAAGATAAATAACTATTCGGTGTATCGTATATTCAATTAAAACAATCCAAAGGAAGAAAAATATGAAGAAACTGGACTAAAAAAGTGTTCTGTATTAATTTTAATGATGGCTTTCGGTTTTCATGTGCTTCGGCTCCCGGTAACTGTGAAATAATAGTATCTCAACATTTGATGTATGTTTAAAAGGTAGATAGAATTAGAGTGAATATATTATGCTAAGAGAATAATAATAACGAAATACTAAATACATGTTAACCCTGGGCTACACTTGTGGACGTGAACCATTATTAATTGTATCATCCGTTATGATTTGTACAAACTATTGTCTTCTTGTAGGTAACCATAGTACATAAGTAACTAAGTATAAAAAATTTATATATAGTTAACCATCGCATGTATATTATATATAGATATATGCTAATATAATATTATAATAAATATTCATGTATGTAATAATCTAAATCTATATTATAAACATTTGTAATCGTAATTGTAGGTAACACGCATTGTCATTAAAATTATCTGTAGATCTAGCAACTTGAGAACTTACTGTATATTTGTTAGTCAGATCCAGAATAGTTACTAATTAGATTCTAAGTGTACATTTTACAAATAAAATGTTATTTCTAATCCTACCGTAATCAGTTATGTATACATACATTATAGGTAGATGCAATCTTGTCCATAGAACAAGATTTCATGAATAGAATATGTGTTAGATGTGTTCTAGTCACTGACAATTGGCTGCGCTCCAACCTTAACAATAATGTCAGCAAAATAAAATTAGCTGTCATTTGACGTCCTAAACTACGAGAAAAAGCTCTAAAGTCAGAATAGATTAAAGTCCAAAGTAAGTGATTGTATAACAGATTTTCTGGATTAGTACACGGTTTTCCTTATCCGGCTGTTTTGGCTCTTAGAGCATTATAGGTAATTATAAGCTTATTAATACCCAAATAAAACTATTTGTAACTTCTGTAGCTAAATTACAAAATTTTTTATGACCTTTATCGGAAAAATAATTTTTGCAAATGTCGCACAAATGTGTCATTAGGCGGAAAATAGTTTCAGGAGGGAATTTGGCTGCCAAAGATGATAACTAATTACGGCACCATCCAATTAATACCTTTCTGGATAAATGGCAAATAAAATTGCTCTAGAAAAAGGGCGACGAGAAAGCTTCTTCGTTTTTTGTAGGGTGAGTGAAAAAAATTTCACAGGCAGGCAGGCTTTTGAGTGTTTTCTGAAAAATTGGTAATTGATAATTAATACTGTGGGTGATGTTGGGAAAATGTTACTACTATTAGCTTGGTGTTGTCTTGTGTGTTTGATGTTTCCTATTTAGTAAGTAAAACACTAAGATGTTAGCTCATCGTTACAATTTGATGACTTCACTTGAAACAGGGGAAATGTAGTCGATTGCTATCTTAGAATAGCAATCGATTTATTGAGGTAACTTCCCCAGGAAGTTTTTTCTAAATTCAGGAGTTTTCATGAAATGCCATGATAATAGACTAAGTTTCCTTAGACGCAGTCAACGTACTGTGTCTTGTTGTTCAATGTGCTTCGACTATTGCAATTAATTATGGTCATAGCCAGGTAAATTTTAAGAGTAACTTTTCAAAGTGAAGGCGTTGTCGCCCCAGTCACAAATATATAAAATATTCTAGAACTATTATTTTGATACTTTCTGTTGATCTCTTAGTTAAGATGATTTAGCTCCCTTTGAAATAGCATCTCTAGGGATATTGGAAGGAGTTGTACGACAGTCTAACTACATTTCCAATTTTCTTTAGAGTTAATTATTATAGTTACTTGTAGTTGTAGTCTTCCTTTCCTTATTCTGTGTCCACGCATTCATTTACTAGAATTGCATCAAACAAGACTGACTTCCTTGTTCGTTCACTCGATACAATGTACAAGTCTCCTCATAAGACTACAATACAATTAATTATGTACAGGAATAGAGGCATTAGGTACCTGTAGACAACATATTGACTCATTCACTAATTGTTATTGAGGAATCACCGAGCATTTTATCAATAACTCCTACAAAATAAGGTAAATACGTAGTACTTTCTACTACAAAACACCTTTGGGTATATGAGTACGAATATTTCGCCCCTCTAAGTTGACAACTACTGAAATATTATGCGTTACAGCTTCCCTTTCATTACTTTTGCATTTACATTTCCTCTGTCCAATGTTATTAATCTTAAAATCTTTTCAAAATAAATGTTTTTGTCAGTAATTAATCTAGACGTATTTAAATTGTATGTAGAATATACCTTTGTGTTATGCTTAATTATTAATACCAGCATTCAGATTCTCTTTTGTACGAAATAAGAAAACATTAAAACAATGATGCTGACTAGAAAGTAAGCGTGACACAATCAAATTTTCTTCCCATGTTACTATTAACTACTTTTTAAATGTTCGATAATTTTGTAAGGAATTGTTTACGAGTAAAATGTTTTTTAGTATTTAATTAGCCGTTATACAGCCGAATCATATAATATACATATTATGTAAATCGACTTTTAACTTGCATCAGTTAGTGGCCAGCTTTTGTATTAGCTATATTTAAAATAGTCGTGATCAAATGGATATGTGTTGACTATTGGATACCGTCTTAAGAATTACAAATTCTTAAAAAATGGCTAGGTAGGTAGGTAATTATGCATGGATATGTCCGTTAAAGAGCACGTTATAAGTAGATAGTTGTGGCGACAGCATTGTCATTCATAAACAAGGTGAATTAAAGTAATTTAGATGGTAAATTAATGTATATCTGTAGCTACTCTAACCAAAAAACAAAGAATTTCTGTAAAACATCCACGGAATACATTGCTAATCGGTAAAGAGAGGATTGCAAACCGACCGTACAGTATAAAGTATATGTATAATGTAATGAATAGGCAAAAATATGATATTTACAACAGAACAATTGTAAATCGTAATTGTAATACATAATATAGAAGCATAATATTGTGTATATTATGTACATAATAAAAATATGTAATGTATTATATCACATTTTGTGTATTTGATGTATAACAAAATACTTAATAATCTACTCTGGTGTTGTACTCTATGTAAATGTACATAGCTGAGCTCTGCCACAACGGCTTGCAGCAATAAAGTCGAATTAAACTATATTGAACGAAAGGATATTACTATCTGGATAATCATTTTTTAAATTCATTTTCTACTACGGGCACACAGTGTCATTCCATGACAGACCCATCTTTTTAATTTCTTCATTAGAATCGATTTTTTTGGCAGAAAACTCATTCAACTCGAAATTTCATCCCTCTACGACATATATACTCCACCCCAAATGGTGCAACTCGACACTAATCTATATCTAACAATTTTATTTGAGCCATTGCATTAATGAGATACAACTGTTTGCTGCATAAAATCTTAATGTAGACAAAATTGAATTGTTGAGGTTCTTTTTTAAATTATAGTTAGTTTGATTAAATTGACATTCATTTTATAATGGTAAAGATAATACCTACCGACTAACATTGAGAATAGGCTGGGCTTTGCTTTCATCATCATCGATACAATTGATGCAAAAATATATTTTGACAATCAATCCTTCAATCGCTGTTTCGTACAACGAACTTACTGAGGCCAAGTTTATATGTTGGTATTATTTACATTGAAATTTCTACTTTAAGCATTTTTGGAAAGCTGTCCAGTGGATTGCATGGAACATGATAGAAACAAACTAACTACTCGAGTCGAGTGTCGTTGTCTCAATTCTCAGGCCGTGATATGATGATAAATTCTGCGCCAGCTATCAAATGCACATTCCCCATTCCCTCTTGTCCTTTTTGATTTGATTTTCTGAACATTTCTAAGTCTTTAGCAAAAGGGGAAGGAGACGTGACGTAACTATTCTTTGAAACAAAATATCAGTACTTAAAATGTGCATATAAAAAGTTTTCGATTGTATTTCGCCACTTGTTGAAATTGTATTGAGAAGGCGTATCGTTGTTTAATAGCATAATTAAGTAGTTGTAAATCATCCTAACCCAAACAAATTGCCCAACGTTGAACATATTTCACTTACTTCATAGAACTTTCTCTGTGGGACTGTCAATATTTCGTTTTCTATAGTTGATAATAGTTTTACTTTTAATCTATTTAATTGTATTCAACTGCTACGCCAAAAGGAGCATAGGAGTTAAATATAGACGACATTTGGCATCCAGCATCGGGAGTTACATTTCAATCGAAAGCTTGACTGCCAACTGCCGACAAGGTGCATAATATCTTCTAACTCACAATCAATTAAAATTCTCTTCTCAATATGTCCGGTCCTGGAAACCACTCTGCTCTTGCAACATTGACGGCCACTTACACTGATTCCGAAGAAGAAATAGACGAAATTGCCGAAGGTAATTATTATTCATTATTCATTATGAAATACTGCAGCTAATATTGAGGATTGCTTGTGACTGTATAACTCATATCTGAATTAATCAAAGCAGATTACAATTGCAATTATTTCAACCACTGATTGTGACCAACTAAATAAGTATTTGTCGTTGATGATACTTTAACTGTTAATTTGTGTTTCGTGTCTAGAACCATCCAGCTTGGTGTCATCTCCACAGGCGAATTCTAATAGTCATGACGGAAACTCAGGCTCTAGTACCTCCGAATCTCGGACTAGAAATCCCCTTGGGTTAGAAGCATACCAAGACGATTTAGGAGACTACGACGATATTGACGAAGATGCCATAGTGACGGATAATGAGTCCAAGTCGGAAGGCGCTCACGATTCTAATGTTGATGATGTTACCATGACTGAAGAGACAGAACATGCTGAGAATGCTGACATGTCTGAACCGGGTAGCAGTACCGAGGGAGGTGAAAATGTAAAACGAGTCAAAGTCAGAATTCCACCGGAGCCCCCAGGAAAATGTTCCGCAGAATTGCAGCAAAGAATGGCCAAGCTGTACGAAAGAAAATTGAATGGAGGATTAGATATGAACAAGTACATTCAGAGCAATAAGAATTTCCGAAATCCTAGCATTTACGAAAAACTAATCAAGCACTGTAATATAGACGAGTTGGGCACCAATTATCCTAGGGTAACTAGACTACATTATATCTACGTACTTACAATAATATTATTTGGAGTAGTAGTGTAATGCAGAGTTTAAAAATTTTCTAATTTCAATTTGTTTTTTTTTAAATAGGACGTCTATGATCCACACTTTTGGGACGAGTCTTCTTACTATGACGAATTGGCCAAAGTTCAAAAGGCGGAGATGGACAAACGAGAAAAGGAGAAGAAGGAGAGGACTAAAGTTGAGTTTCAATCGGGTACGGTTAAGAAATCACTCGTGTTGCCTTCCGCCTCGGGTACAATAATTGTTTAATATAGGCTGAATTCATATTGAGTAATGTGTAACGGCTTTGGTTTCCATTTTTAGCGACCCAATCTGACAGCGAAAATAGGCGTAAGTCTAAATGGGATCAACGAGGAGCAATGCCTAGTTTAATAATGCCTCCTACGGTGCAGATGGTTCACCCCAACATTACTACGAGTGCAACTGGTACAAAGTCTACTATAATTAATGCATTTGGTAATCTACCCAAAAAGTCAAAGTAAGTAAATATTCCTATTTTAGAGTGGAAGGCTAGAAGAGATAATATTATACGATTTCCTGGACAGTTATTTATACTTATATCTATTACTTTTAGGCAATTTAAAATGAAAAAAGATTACTATTGCACCAACGATGTATATATCGTAATTTTCGTAACATGGTAATATACCAAATATTCTTAATAGATTGATGTAAATATTAACTTTATTGAAAATTAACCAAATCGTGTCTGGAAAGAAATAATTTTGATGTTCCAAAAATTTTTTTAATAGCTTCCCAAAAAAATTCCTATACACATTTAGGTGCATATACAATTTCCCGACCGTCGGTTCTAACACATGGTTGCATGGCACTGCCTGCAATCTGGAAATGGAGACACGCGAAAAATTCTGCCTAGCATACTAGCATCCTATATATTGGATAATTATTGGCTACAAATCCTGGCAATTGAATCGTCTAGATGGAAAGAAAGTGCCAGTTGGTTTAACCTTTCAGGATTTGTAGTCGATAATTGTAATTATTGCAGCAGCTCAGAGGCTGTACAAGAAATTCTCGACTTTCGCGCTCAGCCGAGTGTGAAGTATAGTTAAGAAATTTTTGAAAAATCTTCCCAAACTCACCTTGCAGGAAAGTTTACTTTGCCTCATGGCATGGTTAATCCGGGACTGTAAAAGTTTTCCCGAAAAATAACTCTTTAAGTCGCCATTTGATTCCCGTCATTTAGGACTAATTTTGTATGGTTGAATGTAGATGACAAGAGTTTTCCGTTAGTCTCCTCAATGCGCTACACGGGTGACGGGAATTGTAGAAGGTTTTCAATAGAATGCAGATAATTTTTGATCGGTGACCTCCACATAGTACTGCTTTAGTTGAGATATCTGGCTTTTTAAAAAGATACCCAACAATAATCTTGTTTGGATAAAACGGCCGTAAGACTGTAAGAACAATGAATAGGTGAAGAAGAAGGTGAATGAAGGAAGAACAATGGAAAGGAGGGGGAGTTTGGAGATACTTTTACGAATTGGACTTTTTTATTTCTTTTTTGCGTCATTTGTATTGGTCAAATTGTGTCTTGAAGAACATGGCTGAAAAGCAAAATGACTCACCTTCTTCGTTTTAAAGTTGGTTGATGTTAATTAGAGGTCACGGATCAAACAAAAGTTATCTGAGTTTTCCCGGAACGTCATTTGAGTTTACTGTATCTGGCCTACTCACTACACGGCTCGAAAGCATAAAGCCTCCTTCCCTCACTCGAGTAGCGCGTACATCACGTCTAATTTCGCGCTGTTGTAGACGCACTCCGCACCATCTGCTGCAACATGGCAAAGACTTAAAAAGCCGGGTCCGATTGGAGCTGCTTCGGCTGCTGCTACGCTACATTGAAGATCCCTATGGTGCTTCTTTTGTAACTCGCGTTTCCAACTATTTCCAACCCCATCAATGCTCCAAAAGTTATTTTAATTTTCATTAAAACATGGACAAAAGTTATTTTTATTTTTGTTAAAAAATGGACAAAAATTATTCAAGAAACAGAATTATTTCAATGTTCGTTATAAATCAGACAAATGTTAAGATTTTTCAAATACCTACTTTAAAATACCTTCGCACTTGCTGGAAGCGTCTAGCCGTGGTAAAAGTTTTGGAATATTTCTGAACTGTAGCTGTAGCGTGGTTCAGCAGCACACTGAAAAAAGTCAATGCTCCTTAGAAAATTATGTGTGTACTAGGTAATATTTTGACTATGTTTCTTAGTGCTTTGGCTTATTTGGCCAATATGACAGGCCTTTTCTTTCGTCAGGGTGCCAGTATGGGCCACATTAGGTAATGGAAATCAAAGTAGCCCTGGATGCAAATACTTGCCACTCAAGGAAAATTCTACATCGTTGTCCATTTTCAAAAGAAATTCGTATATAAATATGGTCGTATTCACAATTTACACAATAAATATCTTTTCTAGCCTTCCACTTTTTTCTTCTTCTTTTATTGCCTAAGCACCATCAATACGGTATGATTTGATAGAACTATCGTAAACGATTTTCTAAGAATAAGTGTTATACTGAATTTTGTACCTGTAAATAAATAAATATATAACTTTTGATGAATACTTTTGTCTGCCTTCGTGAAATCACGCTTTCGTCATTGTTTCAGTCATTACTCATTATACCAACAATAAGTATATTATTAGGTACGTATCAACTATTTTCATACTACGTCATTCCACATTCGTGAGTCCTTAAATAATAATTAATAATCTGATATAACAGTAAAAAATGTTGCACTGGTGATTGCTTAAGATCAATAAACCATTGTATAAACGGCTATAAAGGCAAAATAGGTTTATATTGACTTATATTTTTTGGCATTATCATGATGTGTACAGATAGTAGTTACACCGCTTTTGACATCATCCAAGGCCTTTATCGGTTTCACGGATTTTGACATCACCACGGCATGTGGCGGTTACACAGGTAAATCGCTTGTACCATGTAATGTACACCCTGTAAAAGGTCAAGGGGTCATCCGATTGGCCCCATTTCCTAAAGAGGCCTCCGCGTCGACCCCAGGAACACATACACTAAGTACGAGTCAAATGTTTTTTTTAAGCCGTGCGTTCGTGAGTCATCTCGGTTACCAAGGCGTACAGACGCCAGACTGTATATTCCCATAAGTCAGCTAGGTACCGTACTGCTGTTTAATAATGAAAGTTGCAGTCAGAGTACAGGTACAAAGTTACAACGGTTAGTACCATTTGATTAATAATTTCGATATGTAATGTTGAAAATAAATATCAATTAGCCTGTGCCCAATCTGTATGTCCGCCCGGATTTCCATACAGCATTCCCTGTGTCAGCTAGAGGCCCATTGGACGGCTGCTGACAGAGTAGCGTTGTTGACCGCATTTAACTCGTAGTGCACTGATACAGGAACTTAGGTACTATTAGTACGTATACTCTAGTACACTGATAGTACGCACAGACTAGTGCAGATGACCTCAGAATGATCCAGTTGACCTTGACGGACGTAAGCACCCCTTTCTCACGTTTAGTCTTCCAATAGACAGTAGTAGTACGTACCTGTAGACAATTCGAACTGTTTATCTGTATCTCAATGCTGGCACAAGATGACCCTAAGAAGACTCAGTTGGCCTTGTTTCAGTAGCCCCATTTTTAACTCGGTGGTCCAAAGGACCTTTATATGACAGAAAATTTGAACAATCTACGTCAATCCGTGCAAAAGTTATCGTGCCAGGCTCATGGAATCTGACGGCATAAAAGATATTATTATAACAATTTATTCAGTATTTATTACTATTTACCTAGTATTTATTACTATTTATTATTATATCGAAATAGATGACTCCCTTGAACAAAATCTGGAACATTTTATTTTATTTCATCACGTTATTATGATACAGCTCCTTAATTAGATAGGTTAATTAGTAATTAGGACATCTTTATTCTTATTTAAATGGGCACACCAAGGATCAGTAGAATTATTGTAAATTAGTTTTCAGTAGGTACCTACTTCTTGACTGGTGACTGGTACAGAGTGAATTATTGAACACGTTTATGAATTTGCATGTATCCTATTTTCCATTTTAATTTGCATTCAATTAGCACTTAATTTTAAGGATTTGAAATGCAGGAACAGACGCAGAAAATTTCTTTAACGTTTCAGCTTCTGTTGAAAAATGTGAAAGTCAGCACAAAATCCCATTTTCCTGGTGAAAGTCATAATTACTTATTTGTGTTTAGTGTATTAGCTTAGGACATAAAAGACTCATTTGGCTGTTTATTAACATAATATTCTGTTTTGCATAAAATATTTTTCTTTATCCGAAATTGCTTTATGATTTTTATACAGATGACCAAAAACCTTTCCTTTAGAGTTTTGGGGATGTGGCATGTGGTATAGGTTAGAAATCATGATCCGGCCCTGGAAGTACAAATTTATGATATAAGATGGCATATTACTCTTATGACCGAAAGCATATACACTACAACTTTAACTGTATATTATCGTATACCTAACAGAATTATAGTTATAGACATCCAGTAATTCTTTGCGAATGGTTCCCTCGAAATTGAAGCAACAAAGCCACATTAGTGCTTAACAAACGTTAAAAAGCGGTTTACAGAAAAAGTTTCGCTGAATAAATAGATTAACATTTTTCTCATTTTAATGGCCCCCTATCGTATTTGCCAATTTCGGCTCTTAGTTTTTATTAAAAAATTGAATTTTTATAAAAGAAATGAACTTTTAATTTAAAAAATGACTTTTTATGACGCAGAACAGGAAAAATAGAAATTTTACTTCTTTGGCTGGGAAGGATAGGCTTAGCCACAATGCTGTTTTGCCTTCAAATGGCTTGGGCGGTTTTGAACCGTTCAATCTCACTGTATGGTCTCAGATTAGTGGATGTCTATACAATACAGAAAGAAACCCACAGCAAGCCAAGGTAATAAAAACACTCAGGATGGAATGGAGTGTAAGCATTCGTGTATATTGCATGGACTGGATAAATAAATGAGTTATCCGTATTAGGCAAGTAAAATGTGTACTTTCATACTTACGAATAGATCAGAAATATAAAACAGAAAGGTATTGTATTGTTACAAAGGTATAAGAGAACTGAGACACATCCACTGAGAAACAAGGCAGACTGAACACACTCAACTCAACAGTTCTAGTGAGTGCTGTACATGGCTATTGGGTAGCTGAAGGGGAAAGAAAGAGTTGAGTGGGTAAAAGGGATCGATGAAAGTTAAGTTTCTCTCGTTTATGCAGAATTACTCTCTTGGAATGGATGGATGGTTAGGGACAACGTAAAGCTGACGATGGCCAGTCCTCCACTTGGAGTGTCACGTAAAACACCTGAACGAATTTCACTGCAAATCCAACACTGACGCTGCTACTCTCTTACCTGCGAAAAAGGATTATCTCTTATCTCCTGCCTTTCCAGTCAACGCAGTCATTTCAACAAAATTGTGTACAATTTGAGAAAGAGCAAAAACCTCTCTTTCCTGTTAATTTGGCCTACCGGGTGGGAATAAGCAGCTTTTCACTAATACAATTCATTCTAATTGATTCTCTATTTCCAAACAATTAAAATAATTTCCACCTCTCTAGAGTGTATTTACTTCACATTCTAATTTACATTTGGCCCTTACAAAAACGTAACTTCAGTTTTCAGGAACGTTTAGTCTGACATTTTCTGAAATAAATTCGGAAAGATGTCCATAGTTATATTTTATTTTACAAAACAAAACGCTTCGTATGCTACTTAATAAAGAAGAGGTAATAATTCCTTATTCATTGATTTTGTGCCTGTGAATAGTCTGTTCTCTTATTTTATCGGATCAAAATTTTGAAAGTACCCACAATATCCGTATAAGGACTATCTTCTTAATAAAAGAGTGTCAATGGACAGTTTATTTGAGTGTTTGTCGTCATGGTCAGTTCTCGGGAACAATCCCCGAGCTCAAACGGCTCTCCTGTGAGAAGAGGCAGTCGCTCTAGAATAACTACACCATCGACGCCACCCAGTCATCACGGACGCAAAGAAACTTTCACCGGATCATCTACTTTCCCCAGGTAGCATGTTTTTTAATTCTACTGCAGATAAATGAATGTAGCCAAATTATTCAAACAAGATATTTTTATGTATTCATTGGCGCATATAAAATACAATCTAAAGGATGTACCAGGAAGTAAGAAGCATAAATTTAAAAATAGTCTTTCCAGTATAATAACTAGGTACTATCGCTAGAAAAAGAAAGTTTGCCGACCTTTTTGTTTTCTTCCGGAGAAAAAAAGATTTATTACTTGTGGCTACTGCACTACAGACATACATTTTATGAGTACAACGATTCAGGTACTCAGGTTGTATATATATTTCCAGTTATAGTCATAGACATGCGGTGTACTATAGATGCATTGATAACAATACTGAAAACGTCTACTGCATATACTTATAGTATAATGTGCACTCAATAAAACGATATGAAAAATTCTCACTCTGCTATAAACACGAGCATATAGTCTCACTTCTTTGCATTTCAACTACGTTTCCTCATGCAGTCTCTCATTTATTCGTTGTGAAGTGTCCTGAGTGCTTTCCCCAGGGATCCGCTCCTGAGAATAATAAACTAATTAGTTATACAGTAGTGACACCTTAAGCCGCATGCAGCCCCATAGACCATCAGTACTATTAGACATAAAATAGAAAGCAAAACTCAATTCTATATAAATCCATAAAAGTTACCCTTTGCAATCTACATATCATTCTCATACGTTATATATCTGTTTTCCTAAATTAATACAATATTGGAGTTCTGAATTCTTAGTAGTTGTTTACAAATAACAGTAATTTGAAAATATAAAATCGTTGTCGCTACAAGAACGTCTTTGAAAGTTATTTGTTTGCCCAAACATAGTTTTTTGTGCTGTGTAAAAGTTCCTACCAGATTTCCGTAGGTAGCTCTAACTTTGGGCATTTGGGCTTATCTGTACTTTCAGTTCTGCCTATGCATATAAATAATATAAAATAATCATGGATTTACTTGGCAGTTTAAAAAACAGGTAACTAACTAAATATTTACATTGTACCTACTATACAAATTAGTCTTCATACAGTTTTCAAGTCGATATATTTTATTGACAAGTATTAAGCTGAAGTATTATTTATTAATTATGTATAGCGTATATCTACATGAAAAATAAGTTCGAAATTACGTCGTACATGAATTTCTAGTATGTCATATGTAAATGTAGCATTATAGGTACGCGGAATTGTTTTTGCGGAAGTTATCAATTTGTTTTGAATTATAATTGCATAAATATTATGTTTGTTTGGTGTGAATAGAAAGTTGGATATGTAGCCATCCATCCCTCCGGTGCGGAAAAAAGAAAGAGTAGACAATGATTAGTAAGAGTGAGAGAAAGCCTTGATTGAGTACAAGTATGGGTATGTCCGAATTGTGGAGTATGAGCATGCAGAGAAGACATTTGTTAGTTTTGCACTACTTCCGTCTTCTCTGAGGCAGTTTCTCATTTGCCTTTATTATTTGTATAGGAGAAACACGTTCAGTTGCTACAGGCAAGGAGAGTGGCAATACAAAGCCTGGAGAAGCAGTAGGCAATTTTGAAGCAATGCCCTTGCCTGTAGATTTATGGATATTTTGTTTGTTTGGCTACACTAGGTTACGTGTGCCACAGCAAAAACATTGAATTGGCTAAAAGTTACTGTTTTAGATTACGGTTTGCTGAACTTTTGTTTTATGCTCTGCTCTTTTTGCTGCCGTGTGCATTACATTAGACTAGCCAATTGTGATATAGCGTCAAATAATAATAGCCATATAAGTATAACGTTTATAGAAGCCTGTAAACGGCGAGACGTGCTCTTTTAACTGGAACCATTTAATTTGAGTCACTAAATATTTGGAATTCGAACCGACTAAATTAAGCTCAACTATTTTATGCATTACTGCCGCCTATGCAAGGCTTATGGCTTGTTCGTTATTAACAGTCGGGCATATGAGGAAATTATTTTACTGCTCTACGAGCTTACGAGCTACGGACGACGAATTAATATAGGAGAGACATTCTTTTCTTTCTTTTACAATAGGTACACGCCTTAATTTATTTCCGTATATGGTTATCATGGCATTATCGCCAAACGATGGATACCCGACCGAGCCGATTCAAGGCAGACCTTTTGCACAAGTATTTAGGTAATTAGGTTTTTGACCAGTATTTGTACAACAACCATTTATTGCTGCTCTAAATATTGATCTTTAAATTCCGACCATTAAGCAAATACGTACTTTCTTTTTGCTCTTGCTATTTCTAAATAAGCATTTCACTAATGGAGTCGAAGACCTTGACTTTTCTTGACATCATATTGTTGCAATGAGACAGGAAAGAAAGCTCATTACCTATTCGCAAATAGCAGAGAAATTAAATATCACTTAAGTACACACGTTTCATTATTACAGTCTGCATAAGCTCACAAACTTGCAATTTTCATAAATCATGTTGTTTCGTGTTTGGTTACTGACATGCTTTGTGCATTAGAAATATTAAGGTCCTTCCGTACAAATCTTTTTGTCATCGCTTTAATTTCATTGGATGAAACGGTCATGTTTACCATCAGTATTCTTTTATAGATACCTAGATCGACACAACTCGGAAATGACAGACTTTATCAATACAACAAGACTTACATTACAATTACTTGCTAATGAAAAAGAAATGTGCGCATGTTCTTCACAACAACAACAGCAATTTTACTTGATTGACATTCTGTAATTCTATCAAATTTTTAATTGTATTTGCGTACTGCAAACAAACATTGCTAGTTCCCCTTTGTCAATGGCACAAGTAATTTAACCGAAAAGAAAATTAATAGTTTGTTAAGTTCCTATCCATCCGTCCCCTGCAGTACTAATAGTTAATACCATTAGTTAGTAAAGTATTAATAAAATCATGAATATTATGTAGTTCTTGCTTACCTAGTACAGTTTATCAGCAGCCATAGCCAACTGTAGGAAATACTTTACATTTAGTGTTTGCATTTTCATCCAGTTTGCACTTGTGTTGTCTGTGTATTAAGGTAGGTAATAGTAATTTAGCAATTACTATACAAACATATTTAGTAGGCACCTTTAACCTTTAGCTGTAGAGCTAAAGGAAAAACTGATATTAGTGGGAAACGTCAGCATTTGCTTTCCCCAATTCACCATTCTTCTTTATAACTCTTCTATATTTCTTGTCGATACATTCTGAAATTTAAAAAGTTACGGTACACAAAGCCATTTAGATAATTCTTAATTTTTATTGAGAGGTTTTAATTTTATTTTTAGTTTAAGATGACCTCAAACTTATGTGTTGATACATATTAAATAACATGTGCATCTATCCAGCAATTTTGCTATTTAAAAATACATGTAGAATATATTATTGTGTCCTTAGCTCAAATCAAATAATTTACATTGTCTTTTTCATGGAAAGGTCAAAGTAAGTGATCCGAATGCAACATTTAAATATGCAACATTTAAATAAATAAGTAATGCTTGACACAAACCTGTCACATAAAAGGTTGAGGAAAACCTAAAAATGCATGTAACTTTAATACAGCACGGTCCCGTATATATATTTACATTGTACGCAGGGGCGTTGGAAATTGAAATTAGAAAGAAGTACTCCTTTGTAAAGTAATAAAGGGGAAAATTAAGTGTTTTCTTATGTGCACGTTTCATGGTAGGATAATAATAATTTTAGAATGTAGGTAAGTATAGTATTACAATGCTCCACAGTCCGACACATAGAAATGTTTAAAAATGTCACTGTGTGTCGTAAAATTCGATTATGGTCCGTTTTTGGAATATATAGAAGCAATATTTTCCTTTTGGCGTATACCTGTATACATGCTATTAGTTACGATTATTGCATGTTACGATTATTGCTTATCATTGCTACCTACTGATATAAGTAGCTACTAGCTAGGCAAGACATAAAGCAGAATTGTGTTCTGTACGGCAAATTAATAAATTAATGGTTCCAGCACTGTGTAGAGTCAAAAAGAATTAATGGGAAAAGTTGTACCTACATTAGATTAGTTCTATTTTGGTTTGAAAAATTATCCTCTGTGTAGCCTTCCACTTTTATATAACGTGATTATCTGTTACTAATAATTTCTGGAACAGTATCAGAAAATTATCAAAGTTTGGCATTCCGTACATACATTTATTAGGAATGTTTCGAAAAGACGTAGGTGTTTATAAACATACATTACACCCACTATAAGGTATAGTAATATTATGTCGTGTTTTATATTTATATTAGCATATCGAAATTATCCACTGTAAAGCAAACTGGTAACTAGATCAGAAACTGTTTACTATTAAAGTCAAGAGTAGGAGCAAAAACTTTTCCTGGTAG
Organism: Tomocerus nigrus; assembly: GCA_019776505.1. Classification (NCBI taxonomy): domain Eukaryota; kingdom Metazoa; phylum Arthropoda; class Collembola; order Entomobryomorpha; family Tomoceridae; genus Tomocerus; species Tomocerus nigrus. Next base: position 3,147 of record JABASI010000597.1, on the reverse strand, counting down.
GTATTGTCATATTTAAGTGTCCGGCTGAAGTTGCTTTGTGCCCATTTCAGCTTAACACCGAGTAAGCATGCCATCCATTTTAAGGCAACTTTGTTAAATGATTCAAAGAAGCGTAATCTAGCCAGACAGGGCATGTAACTTATCGTTTGTCAATGTCTGTATAATGTTGCGTTGATATATTAGGGATACATTATATACCAATCTGGCCACAACAACAATTTTATTATTCTACATCTAGTGAATTGGGTTGTTTTAGTTCGATAGAAAGGATAAACTATGATGTACAAGAATCGTTATGTATTTAGCCGAAATAGTCCCGCAGATATCAGTTCAATGTTGTTATGCAGTCATAGTGCTAATATTATGTAAGTATCTATATATATCCAAAAGTTATTTGGTAACTGGATAGTTAGTAGGAAACTATAAGAATTAAGACACACAATGAAAGAAATAATATACCTAGCAGTCAAATGTATGGCAATGTCAGACATTGATACATCAAGTTGCCGTACAGTTGTGCAAGAAGTACAACTATAATAATATAACTACAGAAAATTAGGGTAGGTACTTTAAATATATGAGTGCTTTGTAGTTAGTTTCTTATATTGCGTATAAGTATATAGTAGACTGTGGCAACGTAGATACATATTATTACGATGTTCTTGACATGGTATACCAGTTTCTATGGGTAAGCGCTGGAATATGTCTAAAACTGTAAAATGTAGGTATTTATTCAAACAAGCACCTCTATTGCAATAACATAACACTCAAAAGAAGACATTTTCTATGGAGTGGAAACACGCGATTTTGCAAAGGAATGGAGTAAATCCCAAGCCCATAATATTCGTGTTGTTTACTTTTGATTGCTCTAGCACACTATACTTTATAACTAGTCTATATTTTCTATTAGTGTATAGGTATACAGTGAAATCCTTATTTCGCATTTGTCTTTTGCTACCAATTTCTTTTATTTGGCATTCCGTTGTTACTGTAACAGAAACATACACGGATGTATGCCATATAAGGGAAATTTTATGCGACTGGGCAGGTGACTTCGCTATACTACCTGTACCTATAGTATATTTTGATTATTTTAGCCGTGTTGATATTGATAGACTGTGGCACAGCCAAAAGCCAACTCAGCTTTTTTCTCATGACTTCGTGAGGTACATCCGATTGTGGTTGAAGTACGAGAGTCACTTGCATTTCATGTCCTTCGTGTCATTTGAATGAAGTGGAATTGAATAGAAACACTCTTTGCATATTTGAGTATAGAATGCGTTTTTTTGAATCACACTGAAGTATATGCCATTATTGTCACGCCGAGGAAAGTCCTTCTAGTCCTTTCTCTAAATTACTCTTTAGGCGGTTCGTTTTATATGCACATACTAAAACAACATGTGGAATCACTGCAGCTCATCAGTATTCATATTATTTATTTGGGCAACAGTTTCGATTAAAACGGTTAGCTTTCCTATCTGAAGCTTAAAAACAATAAAGTTCCATTTATAAAAAGTTTACATTTATTGCAATCATAATTTCCGTGTCTAATTTTCCATTATTTGTGAACCGATAGTTTTTCCTGAACGTATACAAGACGATCCCCATTTAGAGCTGAAGAGATTTATATAGCACTGTGTTGTATAGCTTGTGTTCCACCAAAAAACGAAATCAGCAAACTATGAACTGGTAAATTGTTATTTTGTTTAATAAAGAAAATTCATATAAGATTTACTGAATAACAAAAATTTGTTTATTTATCGGACAAACCTTTGTGTCATAAATAGGGTGACAGAATGCGAATAAATTATTTCGTGATATCGTTTAAGATTGTTATTACGATATGCAAATTGTCTGTTTTATCTAGGTTATTGTTTACTTTGACTGAAAACTATTGAAACAATACGGGGCTCAGTTTTGGAGAGTAGTGTTTGTGTTTAAATTCCTACATCGCACTTCTAATCCTTTATTTGCATTGACTACAAATGAATTTATTCGGATTATACTTTCTCCCGCTAATCTATATTTGAGATTGACAGAATTCGGTAAGTACTTCCGCAAAGAGAAAATACACCTTAGTGCTCATGAATGGATAATCTGTTTCATTTGCAATTCTGCAACTGACTATATATTAAGTAACACTGGCTACATTGCATGTTATTAGAGACACACGTCCAGCAGAAATAATACTCTCGGACGGTTAGGCTATGATAGTCTATGTGTCAATGCTGCATTTACCGATAGGTGACTAATAATATGCCAAACTTGCACGCTCACTCTCTAAACTGGCATTAGTGTTTACCCAGAAGACAGTTGGGTTTGTCGTGCATCCTCCCATTCCCATCTGAAGTTTTTCCGCGGTGGCACTAGCGGTTGGATCGGCTATGTGATGAAAAGAGCACGACCGAGTACATTGGCATTAGTAATTGCATAATTAATGAAATAGATATCCAAGGAATTTTAGTCAAATGTTGTCAGTTGAACTAACAGACAATTGGAATTTGCCAAGTAGTCCAGGGCTGTGACCATTTTCGCTTATAATTATGTGATATTATGGTTTTGTGGCCTCCGCTAAAACAATCGCGACGAAACGGAGGGCTTTAAGTATGCACACTGAAGGTGGTTTCCGTGGCATGTATTACAGGTGCATTAGCCCCGTTATGCCAACTATAGCATTTGATATGAAGAATATAGGCGCGGCGGTAGATTATGATACTGAGGTTGGCATATTGCAAAATAAAAATTTAATCACTGAATAGCTACAGATATAGTTAAGTACGGTTTTTAAAAATTCAGTTGTTCTATTTATTATTACAGCACCATGAGTATCGGCAGTGCATCCTCGCTTCAAAACCTGGAGAGTGACTTCGAAATGATGGAACCGACGGATAACAATAATATCAATGTGGTGGTCAGGTATGAAACTTAACTTCTATTAATAAAATGAATGTTTTTTCCTAAGAAGCACTTATATTTACACTTTAGTATTAGTCTTCGTGTCACTATACTACTAGTAGTCTATACGTACACAGACTTACGGTCAGTGTTTGATATTGGCCAGCTTTTTAAGATTTTAGCCAGCCACCTGGCCTACAATGGCCTACAATGGACCTAAATGGCCAGATGGTGGCCAAAATTATTCCCAGT
>JABASI010000596.1:0-35374 GCA_019776505.1 Tomocerus nigrus | reverse complement strand
GTTTAAAGGGCTGGATGCATTCAGTTCAAGGGAAGGATAAACATTATTGCGTGTAAAAGTAACTTATATGATAAATGTTTGAAAATCAATTGCCTACATACTGTTACACATACTTAATAATTTTATCAAGGTTCTGTCAAATAAGTACTACAAACGGAATTCAATTGTCTATTTGAAAAATGTAGATAGAGCTTGTTCTCGGTTTAGAAACATGTAATGATATAGTAGGCAATTAATTTTTTATATTAGATAAAATATAATGTAGTATAAATAATATCTATTTGCACATTAATTACAATTTACAATAGTAACCTCTGTCAAAGGCTTGCCATAATTTATGTAAACAATGGGAAAAGGCAGCTAATAAGTAGGAAGAGGTTAGTAATATTTCAATGACTAAAATCGCAGTGGATTAGATTAGACTATCATCAATATAATAAAAAGTGACATGAGTGGACACTGTCACATAAAATAATCAAATTACAATTTAGTATAGTAAGAAAGATTCATTTGCTTCTCGTAGGTATGTAGGTATGTAGGTACACCTTAGTTATTTAGTAATGACTAGGGCTAGAATCGTAATAATGTAAATATTGCAGTATTAAATGTGCTATAGTAGATTTTGTGTAGAATGGAGTTGTATAGAGAGGACTGAAGATAAGTAATCCTTTTTGATTATGCATGGGTAGAAGTAAATATTATATGAAATGTTTTTCTCACATAAAAAGTGCAGATGTAGGTAGTAAAGATTTATAGCAAGGTACTTAGACGTTGGAGAGAGAGAGAGAGAGAGAGGTATATTGAAGAGATGCATAAAATTGTATTAGAAAACGATATAGACAGTTAACTTGGGTATTTATTCATTTGTGTGTGAATGTGAACATTGACATGCAAGGAGTAAACTGAACTTGACTGAAAGGAAAGGACATCAATAATTCTCCGGTGTTCAGTCCACTGAAGTTAGTGTTAACTTTAACTATCTCTTAAAAGCTATAGATGCTGTTGAATCGGACAGAGAGAGAATAGTCTTTAGTCAGTTTTACAACATCTTTGTAAGTATATGGTAGGTATGTGCAAATGTCTGTCTCTGAGTAATAATAATGATCTTATGAATATAGAAAATAATATTATATGGATAATACTTATTATTATTGCTTCCAACTTATGGATTTTCTTGGTTTGGCTGTCAAGCCAGTTTTTTTCTCGTGTCAGCTTACTCACTGAGCTCTATCCAACGCAAAGGTCTCCATGATTGACACTGACTTAATTGGAAATTTGCATAAATTGAACATGGAAAAATCTATGACTTTGCTATCTCGAAAGCAAAGAAAGGAATAAGCCAGGCTATAATATACTAGCTGAACTAGGGATAACCAAATGATATGGAGGAACAGATAATATTTTCCATCAGCCTGTTAGACGTAGAACATGAAACACAAACGACAGAGGACAAATCCTTAAAAATGGTTGTGTGTGTGACGTGACGTGATCATGGGAGTTAGATGAACCCAGTATGGATATGTGCAACTCTATTCGTCTAACTAACTTCAATAGTAATTTAGCTAAGAAACGATAAGTGTCTTATCGTTTTCCAACTCCTCTTCCTTCGTTTTGTGTGAAGTGAATGACAATTCCCCTTTTTTTGCATGCCATGACCATATTATTTATTTTCCAGTCAAAGTGTGCTCTTGTTTTTTTCCTTTTTAATTGTCTGTATATGTATGTTGTTGGGAGCAGGTACAAAAGAGACATATATATTTTATCACCTCTGTATTTACTGGCCCACAAAAGTATGCAAATATATTTCTTAGTTCTCAATTTCATTGTCACATAGTCACATTCAATGCCACAGTCGAAAAAACAATGAACAACTCAAGCAAATAATTATTATTCACAGAAAATAGGAAATTTACATTTCTATTTAGCACTAACAGGTGCCCAGCCTCTATTAAACTGAATCAACAAATCAGAGGGAATCATTTTACATTTGCAACTTTGTACTTTTCCTCAGAATATTCAATTAGCATTGCGTACACGTGTTTTTAAATTGTGCCTTTTGTCTGTATAATTATGCATAGATTGTCCTTAAAACATTTTTCTTGTTTTGCTTAATTAGCCGTAATTAGCGATATAAATCAGTTTAATTGATTGTTTCGTTTGTACTTTTTGTGCTGTATTCATGCTCACATGTGACTAACTGACAGGTAAATTAATAAAAATCTTTCAATAAGTGATTCCTACGCATAACAATATGTTCGATAAGACCTAAATTGATGATTTTATGTGGTTTGAGGTTATAAATTATTTGTACTGCCTTCATTTTGTAATTAAGCTTTCATTTTCCTTAGAAATGGGCTAAATGGAAGTTCGTTCCTGTTGTTGTAGATGTAACATTGTAATTTGTAATTAAGTAACATAAGGTAGCCGTGCTCTACTTATTTCCGTAGTGAATTGGCAGTGATTTACTCATGGTATTCAATTGAGCAAGAATAATTTATTCCATATGACAAAATTGAAACTTTTAATTGCTCCGAGCATTTTTGTAATGAAACGTTATTGCTTTGTTATGATTTTGTGTTTAAATTCCTTTGGTTTGGTTTCGGTTCATTAGGTGTGGCGTAATATTAAGTTTAGTTTTGTGTGTACATCCTGTCCATAGAATCTGCGTCTCTGCTTACAATCAACCAAATGTACTTCGATTACACGCAAATGTAGCTAGTCTACCTCAGTCTAGTATTTATTACTGTGTAACACGATCTTTGTGGACAGTTTTTAATTTCAAGATCTAATGAATCTAAAGATCATGTAACGAGGCACCTGATGAAATGTGACATGAAATTATATCAAGTAAAATTAAAAGTGTCTGATAATAAATAGCAAGATAAAGCAGTTATAGCTATGTCGCTATTGAATGTACCTATTTCTGTTTCAGAGTTTTTGTTTCGCTTTTTAATCTTTTCTTTGCATGTTGTGGGAAAGGGAAAAAGAGTTGTTAGTAAAGCTACTACAATAATATATTATATCTGTTAAGTTGTCAAGTGCTCTGGCACTAATTGTGAGTTCTTCTGTATGAATATATCAATTCTTATTAGTATGGTGGCTCTTGTTTATTCTGTGAATATTCCAGATACGTACGCAGTAGACAAACATTACACATAGTAGTATGTAATCTCTGGAAATGTATTATGTTATGTCACTAGCTAATGGCTGCTTCATTTTTATCCTCGTTTGTTTGTTATGAAGCTCGCTCACATGTCTGTAATGTAAGGTACTACATATTTAATACTACTACCTACTGAACTGCAAATAAATAAAACTATCGCTCATAAAAATATTCTTAGGAATAATAAAGAGCTCGTAATGGTGAGAGTGAGAAAGAGGAGCAAAGAAGGACACAGATGTGTTCCCACAAGAAGAAAACGTAAAAATTCGGATATTTTTATAAAAATTTTATCCTAGTATGCAAACGAGGTTGTTCGATGGTGGACAATACATAGAAACATTATGAGCTATGTGAAATAAATGAGCATTGCGATGCGTTCCTTTACAAAAGCTCTAGTATGAACATGAATGAGAGGGGAGCAGATCAAAGCCAACTATAAGCCTAATATAGTTAGGTACTCTGGCTATTATCCAGCCATGCGTAATATTCATTTCGTACACTTACCTATACCCATATGATATGTATAGGTATTGAAAATCTAATGCTACGCAGTCACTTAAGTCCCTATTATTATGTAAATGAATTTAAAAAGGACCTGTCTGTGTGCAAAGGGTTTTCAAATAGTGTTGCTCGTGAATTCATTATAGAATACAAAGAGATTCCGTTTATGTTCATAAGATCCTTTGATATTATAAAACTATAATGACATATCCACTGTACATAAATGCCCCATGAAATGAAATCGGAATGAATCGGCGAGTTTATGTAATTATTAGAAATCGGTGGGTTTTAGAGATCTGATAGATGAAGTGAATGAAATAATTCTGTATGTGGCCAAAATAAATATTGGAGTACTACTTTCTTATATGGTGATATTGAAGGAACAGGGTAATTAAAATGTATATTTTTATAATCTTTCAGGGATTGCCACTTCATCTTCAAATTGACACTTACGACGACCCCCGGGATCCCAATTGTCCCATCTTCCACCGTGCCTATTGCCAAATTAAAGTCTTCTGTGATAAAGTAAGTACTTTTCTCTTTATTGTGTTTTTCATTTGCAGCAATGTATAGGAATGTTAGAGCATCATTCTAATATGAAGTGAAGTTGAATTTCAAAAATCCTTTTGGAGATTTGAAATGTATATTTATGTGAAGCCATTGAACTTAAAATGAATTGGAAATAGTTTTTCTACATTAGAAGATGTGTCGTAGTGACGGTGTGTGCCAATTATGGATATTTCTATTACGTGATGATGTCGATAGTGTTTTATTTGCAATGAGCCAGAGAGATTGTCTGTCCATATTTCGACTGTAGATAATTAATGGGGGGAAAAAGAGTAACGGTAAAGTGCATGCTAATGGACATGAGTCAAAGTAAAGTGGAGGAAATACAATAAAGTACGTAAGTAAAATAAGGACGAGGAAAACATCGAGAATGTGATGATCAAATTATGAAGAGTTGAATGCAATCCAGTCCAAAGCAGGCAAATAGGTAAATGCATGGAACGGAGACTAAGTAACGGAGGAAATTGTACTACATTTCTTATACAGATCATTTTTATATTTTATTAGATTGCATAATAACATCGGGAGACTATATACTTACTACTACATACCTAATAGGTAATACTAGTTTGGTTTTTGTTCAGGTTGGTCGGTGTGTTTAGGGACTGTGATTAGTTTAGCGTAGCGGTCAGCCTAGCCAGCCAGCCAGCGGTAACGAGTCCAACTCCATAAATGGGCAACATGAGACGAGGGTGCAAAAGAGTCATAATTTCTCGTTCCTCTTTAATTTGAACGAGTTCACAAATCATAGTCATCTGTGTAATAACTATACACTCATCATTAAACATAAATTCAGAGATACACATTTGTTTTCATGTTTCTCTCGAATGCACATCACAGTTATAGTCCGTAGGTCATGATCATGAATCTTATTATGTGCCCTCGTGTTGTTGCTCCCTTCATTTGTCCATTTTTATAACACGCTGCATTTCATACACATTCTAGAAACATTTATCTTGAAATTTTATCATTTGTGCAAAAAAATAAACTTTTCTACTAAAAGTCTCTTTGTGAGAATCCTGTAATCAATTTTCAAATGCGGTTGTAATGGATATGAGATATTGTTAAAATCTTTTATTACGAAATATGCATTAGTGAATTATAAGATTAAAGAAATGCTTTCACAGAAGATTCGCATAATGGTTTCAGTCAAAGAAAATGGTTTTATATATTTACTTACTTATACTTACTTATACCTGTGTAAGTTTAATAACAATGGTTCATTTGTCTGCTCTTGTGTCTTCACTATGTAAGAATGTTAAGTATGAAATAAGTACAGGCATGATACAAAGGATTAATGTACTAGGAGAGTAAATTAGTTGGCTTACATTATCCATTGTGTGGGATGTTATATATTTTGGCAGGTAAAATTCATGTGTATTTTCTTATCATCACTCTCTGGCTAATGGATTTATTTTCCATATTAGTAGTTAGATTGACTACCAACTCTGTTGTTTCTTGCACCAGTCCATTTATTTAGTCATTTCAAACAGTTTAATAGTGCTGTAGCAGTAGATGTCCCTCTTTTTAGTCCCTCTCTCAATTTATAATGAGGAACACAGAAAGATTCTGAGATTCACGCAAATTTATTTATGCATTTCTCATTTATTACCATCATTAGCATTATCCTCTTTAGAATGTCATACCAAAGGGGAGACTGTAGTTAGAAACAGAAATTAATCTTCAGACTTTTGTTCTTTAATGGACATTATAGTATAATATAAAGGCGATGAAAGAAATAGACCATTCATCCTCATACTAGTATATCGGCACTATTTAAATTCCCATCTCATATACATTCTAAGAAGAAGGTTGACTTTTTCCAAAGATGACGATTTTGTCCAACAGTTTAAGTTATTGACTCAATTAGAGATCTTTTCTCTCCATATTTGGCAAAATATGAAATACCGACAGAGTTTCTAATACAGCGTACATGTGGGTTGCAAAATTGTCTAAGTCAAAGACAGGACTTGAAAGGAAGAAGATTAAAGTGTCCTACCTTATGCGCTTATCAACATTTAAATAATGTATTGCACCCTTGCAATTAATAAAGTGAAACGTGTATTTTCAAACAGATTATCAGTCAACATTTCGTAATTACATTAAGATTCTTTGTATGAAACTTTACCAAGGACAAGGAAAGAGAAGAACAATACTTGATGATGTAGGTAGTGTTGTAAGACATATTTATTTGTAGATTGCATTTGAGGAAAACCAGCAATTAATAAATAGATCGAAATGCTCGTTCATTGTAATTTTAATTATCTTCTGTAATTTCCTGAGTTAGTGAATTACATATGTTAAAGAGTGCTAGTGATGCAATGGAGTAGTTTAACCTTCCCAAGTTGATCTTTCTGATAATGGCTTTAGAGTTCTAGTGTGACGTAGTGGCGTGTGATTGATAAACAAACAGACATCGTGTATTTTTCTTCTCCGCCTTAAGTACCTTCTCAAGAATCTGACGACAGTAGGTACTTGAGTTTTGAAGTTACCTTATGTAAAATAAATGACGCATTAGTTATTGCAACTCAATTAGGACTCAATTTCAATAAAAGTATTTATTACCTTAGGTATCTTGATTCTTATCACTTAACATACATTTTTTACGTTAACCATGTTCCGAATGATCTACATTGTAGTGTTTTTGTTAGTTGAATGACTAGTAGTAGTGGTAGTGGTTACATAAGAGGCGTATGTATGTACCTATCTTGGTGTACTGATTGTATTTGAGGATAAAAAACAATTCGTAGAAAATGGCAACAATGGAAATGGATGAAGTAATTTTTAATGGAAAAGTAACATTAACAAGGTAAATAAATTTTAAATAAAGTAGAAAAATTGTCATTGAGGACTTTTTAAGGAAAAGTAGGTATTGATTGTGCGATGCAATTATCTTTCGAATGCATCGCGAGATATCTTCCTTATGGCAAAAATGCATTAGGCTAGAATGCATAGATCTTCTAATTGTAAGTACATAATAAGGTGTATGCAGTACATGCTAGAGAAATGGTAAATTATATCAATGAAGGCTATAATAGATGTCGAAGTTTTGTGCTGACTTGGTTTGGGTTTTGTTAGCTTTTATTTTGTGATGAGTTTATTCTGTTTATGTTTGTTGCACAAGTTAGATTGTTAAGGTGAGGAGGGGGAGGGCTAAGCTCATTTAGGAAAACTATTAAAAAGAGATGTTCACGTATTCAGAAAGGAATGGACGTAGTAAGAGGCAAAACTGTAAAGACAGAGATTGTTAACTGTATAGTGAAGAAAAGTTAAAAAGTCAGTCGAAGCGACTTTCTTGGTTTTCTAGAGACATTATGAGAAATATAGGAATGTAGCAGCAAGGGTTAAGTATCAGCTCCATAAATTTCGACGTCTTTGTGGACACATTTCTCCCTGCTACGCTCGTATCGTAAAGCATGTCAAAAAATTACAACTCTAAAATTTCGTGTCGACATTTACCCACACTTTATTTACGACTTCTGTACTCTTTATGCATTTTGGTTGAAACTAGCACTACATACATACATCTGTAGACATTACAACAAATGATAACGTAAACTGTTGAGGACTTGACTGGAGGTGCATTCGTATATTGTGTGATTCTCTATCTTCCTCTTCACATCTCTTTTCCTCCTTATTATTATTATGTAGTATCCAGTACCGAACTGATATGACTAATCTTTTCGGCGGATATGTACTTTTATCTCTTTCCAGTGTTTTTGCATTTGTTTCTTCCTTTCTCGTCCACTATCTTAATTTTGTCGACTTGGCTTGCTACAGTAGGTACTTAGGCTATTATAATAAATGATATATTTATATACACCCCGTCAATTGTGTGTATGTGTAAAACAATTGCATATTAGAGCATTCGAGAGAATTTTCCCGACTCCTCAACATTTATGTACATCACTCCTCTAACAATAAACAGAGCTGAGATCTCCCACTCTATCGTATTTTCTACCTTTGAAATAATAAGTATCTCCTACATTGTGTTTTCTGTTTTGAGTGTGACATGCTTATGCTTTAATGTTAGACAGTTTCCCGATCCTTTGCCCCGTCTCATTATTTTCACCTTTTTAACGAAATTTTTGCTCATAAAAGTTTACCTATCTTGACTTAGCTTAAGGTCCAACAGTCAAAATCGAGCATATGACAGACACGCTTAAAAACTCAATTTCGTTTGCTCTGTTTTGTTCTTTGTACTTTTAGTATCGCTATATTTTCATGATGACACACCGAGTTTGGTTGCTCTCGACTGCAGGCTACATAATATTAGCCCTTTTCTTATCTTGCTGTTTCTCCTGTCGTAAATGTAAATCTTACATCCGTATTTTTTACTTTTGTTTCTGACTGCAAGGAGAAGGGGAAAAAATATTTTAAAATGGAATATCTTAGGTATAGGAGCATTAATGCTATCTTTCTTGAAAGCTGGGGGATTAAAGTACCGAAATCTGATTACACGAGAATCAATAAGATAAAAGTTAGTATACTTTTCCGTTGCATTTTGTAATTAACTGACAGGACGATGAGATTTCGTAGAAAAAGAGCTAAACACCTGACTCGATTCGATCAAAGATTATTCTGCTGACTGTCAGTTAATTTTGTGTTACAGTTGTTTACACAACAGTTATTTGATCGAATGGTAGACACGAGTACATTGGAAGTTTGTTTTTTCTGCGAGAACGAGCGGCTTTTTCATTAAAATTCCCTAATCTACACTTTAGCCGGCAAGTAATTCAATCAATGTCCGAATTCTCAGCTACCTTATTATTTCTGACATTTTCCATTGCTTCGTTTACACTTGGTGGACAGGAAAGGGAGAAGCTTCTGTTTTAGCATTTGATTGTATACATGGACTGCTACAGACTAACCTAAAGGTGTTACTTTTGAGTTCAACACTGCATTACCTGCTGCTGACCGGTTGCTAATTAGAACAAACCAAACGAAATGCAACGAGACCCAGAGAGCGAATGTTAATTGAAGGGACGTTCAAGACCAACCATATTTAAATGAAGGAAATTCCACGTCAAACTCTCAAAAGTAAAATTCGTACAAGAAAATTGTAGAAATTACCGAATAATAAACGCTTTGATAAAGGATTTAATGAAAATCATGAGAATGCACACGAGGCTGATTTGATTTAATTGTGAAACTTTATACTATAGTAAAGGTCTGGCTTATCAACTTTGTTATTATACTCGTCATTATTACTAGGTATGTACAGTAGTTACATAAATATAAGGTTTTCTCTGTTTTGCGGTGGAAATATTTGTAGTAAGTATAATTATTGCTTATCTGTGGACGTAACTTCAACCTGTTGATGGTTTAGTTTAGATATTGTGTAAGAGGTAGCTGATTGCCTTTAAAATCCAGAGTTTATTTGACTTATGATTACATTGGCACATTTCGTTTGCCGTTATCTCATCTAAATCTCAGTTTTCATGCCGTACTACGTGGTGCACTCTAAATGAATTCATGGAGAAATTCCCTTGGAGGAGGAGTTGAGTAGTTAATGGAAAATCACATGAGAGCATGAAACTTCATAATGAAGTGTTATCGAATGAAAATTTCAAGATAGCCATTTGCATGGGTGATGTAGAGCAAAAGGTTTTGACATTTCCTTAGACTTATCAACTAGTAAACTATATTATTATATCTTTTGCTTGTTAAAAATACTAAAAAGTTCTTTGAAGGCAGTTAAAAAAACATCTTCAAATCTTTAATGATACATAATATATAAAATTGGTTTAAAGGCTTTTAAAAAATATTTCGTTATTATTTGAATATTTTCCGATAGGTACTCGTTTGATATTTGGTGCGTTGTAATTTAATTGAGCGTTGCTTAATGTCATTTCTCCTTTTATTGCCTTGAATCCAGGAAACAAGAAAGAAATGAAGTTCTAGCAACAAATGCAAATGTAAAGATGGGGAGGTTTATACACGTTGAGTGAATTCATTTCTCTGTGTGCGTTCCGATTCAATTGTGAAGACAGTCTGTTTGCATGTAATGCGTTATTGGAGATGTTTGTAGTAATACCTAATTGTAAAACAAAGTAAACAGTGATAGGTAAGTGGAGGAAAGTATACTGAGAGATTTCACTTAATTCCAACAAGTGGTCTGGTCATGTAGTTTAGATTGAAGTAGTAGTCATTGTAGACATTAGTTGGGATGTGATACATGAATACGAAATCAGACTGCTATTTGCTTAACTATTGTACATTTATGTTGTAAGGAAAAGAATGTGGAGTTTTGGACTACAAATGCATGTCAGTTAACAAAGCAACTGAGTCTGAGTAGAGAATTGAAGAGTGTGAACTTGTAGGCTTGTTGTTCCGTGGAGAGTATTTGAATTTCTTTTGTGGAGATAACCTACTATTGGCTGTGTTTTATGTCCTGTAATGTGCATGTTGTGTGGAGTCTTGATCTCCATGTTGGTAACTTGGTATTATGTATTGTGTAGACGGGGCTTATGAGAAAGACCCCCCTCTATGACCCCAATGGCATCTATTCATCAAAACTAATGGGCTTTTCGGAAAAAATCTCACAACTTTGTTCTTTACATTTGGCATAATGTGAGTGGCTTTCGTTGGTTTACGTTTCTGAAAATGAATTCCATAATTTCCATCCCTACCTACTTGGTTACTTGATAATATTTATTAATACCCATAGGTCTGTGGCATTAAGATTGTGCTTTTCCACAGATTAACTAATGCCAGGCTACTAGTTGGACTAACAGTACATAAAGAAGGTTAGGCGGTGATATGCAAAGTCCTAGCTGTAGATATAAATTAATTTAATGCACCTTATGCTGAATATAATGTAATTCAACTCCAGAGGCGTTTATTGACTTTTCATATGGCAGAATATCATGTATTTCAGTTTTCTTTCACTACTACTAACTACTGCTGTATTACTATAGAGGAGTATATGGTGCCAGGAACCATAATGTATCTGTCTGTAGTAGAGGCGAACAAAGAAAAGAACTGCACTTTCCTATTATCTCTTTTATTGTAGTTATTATGGTATGTTAGTATAATGTGTATGTTTTACGTATCAAGTTCTTTATGTATCTTCGTCTGTTTGGTGTGTGTTTCTCTAAAGAGAGACGAAACTCGTTTGTTTGCTTCCAGTAATCTCCCTAGTTTTCCTATTCCGTACAAAACTCAGCAGACAAGATAGTAAACACAGAGTGAAGTAAAGGGAGCTGAAGAACAAGTTCGTCTTTTCATTTCTTTAGCTTTTGGCTGGCTGTGCCGATGCCGACAATACAATTCATAACATGCCTACTACAACTATGCTTTTCCTCGTTTCTATTGTAGTACTGACATCGTACATTACGTATCAAATACTCATCCTCTGATCATCTCTTTTTAATAGTCCGCACTATTTTACTGTTATGATCACTCTGTGTTATTAGCCCCTGCTCTCCTATTTTCTACATTTTTTATCAATATTTTTTACAGGTGCTCGCTTACCATAAATAAATTAGTTGCTCTCTTTTCCTGCATTGCGTACACTCATCCTTTTCTATCATGTCCGTTAGTACCTACTTTTCTTTGGGTTCAGCCTCCTCTGACAACAAGTGCTAACCACTTACGATTAGTAAGTCAAATCAGCGTTGAGACTTTTGTTGACAGAAATATTTTGACGGCGGTACGTCCCAAATTACAGACACCATAATGACAGATCTAATCAAATACAAAGTTAACCTTTTATTCTAAAGATGTGCCATGTCAAACAGATAGACTGACAGAATGATGTAATTTTCCCTTGCCCTAATTTTACCCTCAATTCAAAAACTGAGGAAACTGGAATAAACAACTGTTCAAGCCAAGCTTACACATTTAGATGACTATTTAAATGCCACTCCTATCGTGCATCATTCAGTGTCATAATAGAACAATACAATTTTATAGCACATTTATTTTGGTTTTAGTCATTTTAATGACAATTGCTACCGACTTATCATTCAGTATCATAATAGAACAATACAATTTTATAGCACATTTATTTTGGTTTTAGTCATTTTAATGACAATTCCTACCGACTGTGCCCCGAAACTCCATTCTTTTTGCAACAAAATAGAGAATTCAAAATTACTTAAGTAAATGGAACTTCCTGAAGGAATAATTTTGGTTCCTGTCTAGCATAGCAAGAATTCACTTGGAAAATTAGACCTAAAAATAGATGAGTAGCATAGTAGAGGGTAAGTGAGTCGTTAGGATGTAAATGAAATACTAAAGATGTGAAGAGGAGGAAGGATTTGGGAATTGACGTTTAGCAGAGAGTAAGAGCGCAAGTGAGTGGATGAGTTTTAGTCTATTGTGCTGTCTGTGTGATAAATTGCGTTCAGCACTATTGTGTTTGTTTGATGTGACGTGAACGTGACTGTGTAAAAATAGTGGCTGAAGATTCGTTTCGTATCGTCCTTCGCATTAGTATGTGTCTTGCTACTGGCTGTTGAAGGATAAAATGAAATGCGTAGTTTAGTTACAGAGTTCGACTTGACTTTACATACGTCACACATAACAACACTCACAGACAACAAACACTCAATCTCTAAAAGTAATTCGACAAACGAATCTCATCTCATCTCATTCGTTGGGATCTATCCCTTCTTGCTGATGGGATCTCTTTATGCCTACTATACTTATATAACATAATAGTGCATAGCTATGCACATTAGTATCCCTTCAGCTAATTCGAAGTTTAATGGGTTGCCATTTATTTACGAGTGCCTGCCTCGAGTTACTATAACCTATCCCTTCATATATAAGACGGAATAGAACATCCATCCCTCTTTTCACATCTTCCAACTAACAATGCAAACAAATACTGTGACTCAGCATTTACAATTGTAAGTGTAACCGTTTTTTTGCTCCTGTCTGAAATTATATGCAAATGCCGACGGTGTAGACACAGATTATATTTTTGTAGGTACCTACGTACATATAATTATTATAATATTGTGGACGTGTCTGGTGATGTATTTATTGGTTTATGAATAGAATTAAGTTACATGCAGATTCTCTAAGAACTCCAGATCTACTATAGCTAGTACATATGATGAATTTAATATATACCTATTATTTACATTAGATGAAATAAATATTCTCCCAGAGTACGAGACGCTAGGAAAGGATCGCTTGTAATAAACGACAGTAAATGAATAATGAAGGGTTAGCACATATGATGAATTTAATATATACCTACTATTTACATTAGATGAAATAAATATTCTCCCAGAGTACGAGACGCTAGGAAAGGATCGCTTGTAATAAACGACAGTAAATGAATAATGAAGGGACAGAAAAGAGTATAGCACCAGAGAGAGGGAAGCCAAGTGATCATTCATGTGAGATGTGTTTGTGGAGTGCGTCAGTGACAAGCGAGATGCTAAGAAAGACACTTGTTGCATGTAAATATATAAAGAGATGTCTATGATTTTAGAATGCAAATTTTCCGTGGACATAAACGTCCATCAAGCTCTAACATCAACCTCGAACTCGAATGCAATTAGCCAATGAGACTTAGTGATGGCCAGGCCATAGTCCGCCTCTTAGTGTGACCTTCTCTCCTGATTTTTTATCTGTGAATTGAATCTTTGTGCATGGTGTGTCGTGTGGTGTGATATTTCAATTTAATTGCTCCTCAGTCCACTTAATTCTATCTATCCAGTCATGCGCTCAAGATAATTATCACATTCATTTCAATTATCTATTTACTATGATTCCCTATTTACATACTTTTATTTCTGCAAAAGCATTTTCATCGTTATAGATATGAGTAGGTAGGATTGGATAGCTAGTATACCTAGGTATGCCCATTAAAAAGAGCTTTTATTATGAGAAGGAGGAGTAATTGCTATAGATAGGCACATTATTATAATTACCTTGTAGCCTGTAGTGTTTAGGATTTGCATACATAGATTCTAAAATTTAGTTGCGTCAATGAATGGAAAATGATAAGATGAGACTTATCAGGTCACGTAGTCACGTCAAAATAGATAAGAGGAATCTGACAATAGAGTAAAGTCACGCTGAGGAAAAATCAAAGAAAACTTAGGCTAAACAAACCGTGGAGACTCAGATATTCAAATTACATTTACACAACGTTTGTTTATACTAGACTAGACTAAATGGAAATAGTTTACCACCAACGTTAACCTTGACTAAATTTCGCAGAAGCAAACGAAATCTTTTGGTTTGAAGAGACATGACAGGACTAGTCAAGAAAGATGTTTTTTGATTTTATAGTTTTATTATTTTTGTTTATTAAAATTCAACTACTAACTGCTTTACATTATAAGTCAGTAATGTACTGCTGTGCATTGGTGATTGCTGTGAAAATGCAGATGAGATGAGAGTTTATGGGATTGAGAAACAAGCGGGACAGGGCAGAGTAACATGACATGACACACAGAGCACAAGACACGGGAAGTTATTATTATGGACTAGAGAGTGAAGTGAGAGATTTGATGTGACACACCGGGGGTCCTTTTCTCAACATTTTTGACAGACGGAGAATCTATCAACTTAACTCACTCATAATATCCTTGCATCTCACATTTTTAACACTCGAGCTCAATGCAACTTCACATCCCTCCCTGTCCCTCCCTCCCCACTAAACCAAACGCAAACGACGGAACTTTAATGTAATTCTTTACCAAATGTTTCTTTAGATCTACGTCTGGCTATACGCTATATTAAATGAAATTACTATAAAGAGTTCTTAGGTAGGTTCAAAGGAGCGCAAGCACTTTCTGACGAGACGAGAGAGGAATTCTCTATGCGTTTTCTAGTAAATGTTTAGCTAGCTTATAACTTAGTTAGATAATTTTCATTGTGGAAATACTCGTCGTGTAAAATGTCAATCAAAGTTGGCAGCTTAATTTCAGAGAGTTCTAATACATTTCGATTCTCATTCTCTTCTCCTTACTTTCATCCTTCCTTCGTTTTAGTTTTACGAACTTACACAATTAGTTCGTAGGTAGCCTTCTCTCGTCTTCCACAGTAAGCTGTCTTCTCTGTCTGTGTCTCTTTCCCATTTCACTGAGACTTTCATAAAGACCACGTACTTACGTACGCGAAAGCAATCTAAATCCTAATATATTTTTTTTTCATTTTTACTGCGATAGCAAGTGATAAGTCTAATCAAGTCTACAATTTTCCGTTGCAATTAATTCGTTAATGTTATTTAATTCATTCATCTCGTCTTTATGACTTGCTTAGATATGGAAAATTACGTGTGCTGTATATCTCATTTCATCAGCTAGAATCACTCCTTCCTTACCTACACGCAGCTACTTAGCTACTACGTAGATCCTTATTAATCGTAAATAATTTCGGAGAACAGAGAGGACAGGCTGATAGAGATATAATTGCATGATTGCAATGTTTATCTTGAAGATCTTTATGAAAAAGTATTTATTACACGCAAACAATGCAATTAAAGTAGAATTTTTTTATGTTGATACTGGGATAGATGCAGCAATTATGAAATCGTAGACTATAGATGAAGTAGTAGCATTATAGTGGATGTCAGAGCATTCTGTCGTATTAGGTGTTGATAAAAAGGTAAAGAAAGAAAAACAATCTTTAAGAATTGAACTAAATAATATGCTATTAATGGGATGATATATTCGGTCGCGGTTACTTATATATAGGAATAAATGGTGTTTTGTGTTTTGGTGCAGAAGATTCGTATTTCTTGGGCAGTTCTTTTGTTTTACGTCCATAGGTGTGTGGCATTAAAAAAGTTTATGAAGCGAAATAAAGATGAGACTGGCTGATAAAATAGATATGAGAACTGAGAGATGAAAAGTCAGTGAAGATAGACTTCTAAGAAATGAAGAGTCTAACTGAAATAAGACAAGTCGTATCTGCTTTTTAAATTGCAAAGCTCATGTAAAGATACACAGATAGGTAAGTAAGATTTGTAGTTGTAACTACGCTGACTCTGTCTGTAGGTAAGTGTAGTATTGTAGTAGACAGGGTTTTGGACGGCTTGTGATAGGATGTAAATATGTAATAGTCGCAGATATAAAGTGATGTAAATGTGATATGATTGTGACTAGAGGTCTGTACTGTAGGTGTCCGTCCATGTATTTCTGTTTGAGTGAATTGGGTTTGAGGTGAGGGTGAAGAGCTATTACTTTGTACGTATGAAGCTGCATAGCAATTACGTGGATATTGTGTATTAGTAATTCTCACATACATGCAATATGTGTACTGGAATAGCTGGGCCACTAAAAAACAACCATCGTGTTATTATTGTCTTCTTGGTTTGTTGTAATCGTCTGTGGTGATTTCCTTGGTGCTTACTACTCTACACTTATTTACCTGGCTGGCGGTACATGCCACATAGCATTTATAGCTACAAATCATACACTCTTTATTTCTATACCCTAACAACTATGTTGTCTTATGCTCTTTTAACAAGTCAAGGATTAAATTATCCATTGCAATGCGTATTATAAAATAGAAATGTAGCTTTTCTAATTATGTGTATTATGCATGTTACCTTCCTATTAACTACTCGATACTCCTAGTACACATTACACATCTGTGCATTTTATTGTTTATTACGACTACGCATAAATGCTTGAAATTAATAGTGTTTTCGAAGAGAGGGAGAAGGAACCTTTAATTTGGATTGTTAAGTTATCCTATAAGTACCTATTTAATTGCAGTTAGTGGCTATTTACTATTATAATAGGTGAGGAGCTCTTGAAGCAATAACAATACTAGTTAAGATATGAATTTGACTGACAATGAAGCGTAGATAAGCTATGAAGATTGAAAATGACTTCATGAGAAGTCGTTCCCTAGCTTCAATTTAGATTCGTATGGCGGTGCGGTGATGTGAATGTGTTACATTTGGCAATGCCATTTATCAGTATAAAATTTGTATCGCAGTCCACATGTAAAAATTAACTAATTTTCATAGTAAATAGTTAAGAATTATATGGAGCCATTGTTTAGAGGCAGATAGATAGACATTATTTTTGATAATAAGTATGCATGTGTAACTTAAAGAGGACTATCGTTTAGAATGCTGAGAAAAAATAAAGAGAGGTTCGAAATGTGCTGTTAAGATACTAGGATCAGTATAAAGGGATAGATAAAGTACATGGAGGATTATTACTACATGTCCGCTGTGTAGTAAAGCCAATCTTTATACGTCAGTAAGTTGAATTAGAGTCAGAGTGTTGAGTCTCAACAAGTCAGTCATTCTTATCGAGATGACTAGGTAAGGTAGAAGAACGACGGCTCAGCTCACATCACATCCACATCCAAATCATCCTTCCCTATTAATTAGCTTCTACTGTAAAGTCGTGATCTCTGTATTCATATACACTACTTACTACTACTTTATATTATTATTATCAGTCAATCCTCCTATAAATATATTCTAGTAGATCAGCAGCTGTAGCACATGTATGCATGGTTCGATGATATTCCAAAGAGCACTTATTTACCCAGGTTCCTATTTGAAATGCTGAAATACAGTCCAGGGAATACATTATACATAAATACGTACATCTCTCCAAAAATAATAATTGTACGAGTAGACGAGGTGATGTGATGAATCCTAAGATATAAAATACGAAGACAAGAAAAGAATATAGGAAAGGCTTACCTGACAAAACGCAAGTTGTAATATGGATATAAAAATGTACATTAATTCTGTGAGTTTTATGAAAGGCCAAGGTAGGCAGAAATGAGATAATTCTCTATCTACATAAGTATCTGAAAAACTGAAAAAGAAACGTTCTTTTCTTTAAGCGTGGTAGTATCTTTCCAAGAGTTGGCTCTTTAGAGCTAAATTGACGTTTCTCATCATGAATTAATCCAAACGGTACGCAATAAAAGGATAGCTAACATTATTATAGTATTGTTAGCAGGGATGTACTCTTTCAGTGCATATAAAAGTATAAGCTAACCGCTATATGCTTGCGTATGTATCTTTGGAGTCAGGATAACTTAAATGTAATAAAATGTCTTCAGCTTCGAGGTTTTTACTCACGGAGTATAAAAATAAAAGGAGGAAAAGGCCGTCTATGTGTAGACACTGTTGTATGGAGTATTTTAGATAGGTAGATGAGAGAGACGAATAATGTAACGAAATGTCAAGGGTCTATCTCTATTCTCAATCTTTATCTTTCCAAGATTTCTGTCAAAGTTCCAAAGGTGCTTAAGATTAGGGAAAAAGCTTTTTCCTCCTCGTTTGGGATACTCGGTGCGATTGTTAGTTTGGTCGTAACTGCAGTGGAAATAGTTATGAATTGCTCCATAACGTGCGTTGAACATTTTAAAGTTGGGAAACAGTACGTATCGTCGTACAGTGTTATGCCATCATAGATCTTTAGTAGAGCTCACAGTCTAGTTAGGAGATAGGAGATAATTAACGAATGATTAATTTACGGAGGAGAGGACGCTATGATAAGGGAAAATGATTGTGACTTCCGTCGTGGGCCCTAATGTTAAAGAATGTAGATTCCTAAGTAGCTACTCTGACAATGAGATGGAGTAATGTAATAACCATGTCGGAATTGGACAGATTCTCACTCTCAGGCTTGTTGGCAATAGAATTTACTGAAAAAATAATAATTTTGATAGTGCACTACATTAAATTAGATATGGAGGTGGAAAAATGGTTTACTCAAGTAATTTTAAGGTCACGACATATCCATGTAGTCTACTTGTTCTCTTCGTACATGTAACATGATACTCTGTCTAAGAGATAGTGTGGTGAAAAGCTCAAATCAGCTAAAATGCTACGAATTTTAGGTTTTAGGAAATCAGAGTAATTTTATTTCCAGTTCAAAGTACAATGTTGGGGGTTCTACTCTTTAATGGCTTTTGATGTAAAGAATGAGATAGTAGTTCTTAGTGGTGGCTATATTTTTTAATGGACTATGGATAAGAAAAATGCTCTTGACTAAGTAAGTGGCATGTGTGTTTAAATCCAAACACTATTTGAATAAATTGAAGGGTGCTGAGAGGAAAACGCGAGATGAGGAGAGACGAGCTGCCAAACGGAAACTCACTGCCACCGGAAGGAAGAAGCTCGATGAAATGTACCATTCTCAATGCGACCGATCCGAATTTTACTCGATGAGTGACCTCGGAAAACCACCTGTTTTATTTACACCCGCCGAAGACCTCGATAAGGTATGCAAAGTTTTCTTGGCTCAATAATGCTAATCTTATTAATTATGTAAACATATAGATCTCATGAGATGTAGGTTGCATCATTAATTAGTAAGATGATATCAATTGAAAAATAGGGAATCATTGACTCTTTGATGAAAAAATACATTCTGAATAACTCTCTCTTTCTTTTTTATGGATCAAATTACTATTCATTGCCATTAATCAAGAAAATGAGTTCATATAGGAGACGAAGAAGACAAACCATAGGAGAGTAATACAGTGAGCAATTTAAATATGACTTTCTCAATTCTGTCATGTTGGTCGATTAGTAAATGTCAAATTGTAATGTGATTCTCGTATTGCCAACAGTAAAATAAATAGATAGATTGTTCATATATGAAAGATTTAGAAAAAGAAATAAATTATGGAATGGATATGTTAGATTTGTAAAGTTTGCTACTAAATATGGGGAGGATATTTTTTCTGTTGTTTATGTGTGCACAGGGACATGATTAAAGAAAGAGATCAAGTGAGTTTATTATTGTATAGGATTGTTGTTGGTGTGTTTATGGGTAGCCAAGTTGTAAACATTAATTACATGCCTTAAGTGACCTGTGATGTGATGTGACAACCACCTGTGGGACACAGACAGATGGAGATTTAACATAATTTTTATTGGACAGAAATTTTGCTGTGCATTGCGAACATTAGAGTTAACATTAGTAGAGCAGGCTGAGTAAATATGTTATTCGAAATTGATTTACAATGCGGGTTTTTATTTACATAGACTCGTAGAGGAGATTGTTAGAAATGTTTGAAGCATTTTATATTATTTACAATGGCAAGATGACATCCTAAGATATTTTAACATTGAGCTCAAACTTAAGTATATAGTTGTAGTGTCTTATCGTGGTAATAATAATAATACAATAGCTAATGTAGTGAATCGATGGAATTTGCATAATCATATGTATCAAAGTTCTTATCAGTAAGTCAAGTCAAGTGAAGCTGTCAAGTGACGAGCATTGGATTGGATATATTGTCAACGTCCCATCAAAATCAACTGGCATATAAAATAATGAGCCGAACACAGAGAGAGAGACAACTAAAAGCTACTAAGGCTAACTCTGGCAAAGATCAATGGATAGAAAAAACAACTTTTCTGTAGTATGCACGTAGCATTAACATGAGGGATAGTGCTGAAACTACATGTGTACAGAGAATAGTTAGCAACGTCCATTCATTGAGCTCCTAATGTGAAATGCCATGCCAAAGGGACATAAAAAATTCTTGAAATATTGTCATTGTCGCAAAAATGTTCTTAGAGATAAGATAGTTTGTAGAAAAGGGACATTAAGCAAGGGATGAAGCAAAGGCAAGGCAAAAGCAGAGCAAAGGCAACGAAAGTAAGACAGCCGGTGATCGAGCTCTTTTCTGTGCTGATGATGATTTGATGTTGTGAGACTGATGTGAGACTGTGAGAGAGAAGGAAAGGAACAATAAGCCAGATGTTACAACTTCTATTGATTAGTATGGCCTAGCTCGCCTGTCCGACCAACTCAATTGATTTGATGTGATTTCTATGTAGATTAGTTGGGAATTGGGAAACGGCTATCGTTTCATTACCATTACGTCATTTCTCTTCACTTAAGAAATGCCTAAAGAGCATATCCAGCTGAGTTGAACTTTGATATATAAATATATTTTATGCCTATTTAGTATATATCATTATATAGGTATATGAGATATAGAAGAGGGAGAAGAAAAGATGTACGTGCTTTTCACTTGAGTTGATTTAAGATTTGAAGCTAAACTAAAGCAAACCACTAATGAGCTTTTCATAAGAAACTCTTAGGCTACCATATCATTTGACAAATTCCCATAGGATCTTTTTATTATGTTTAGTAGACGTCTGTATACTTATACACTCCATATTTACAAGGAGCTACATAAAAAAGGTGGCATTGTTTTAACCGTACACACGTAGCCTCTTTTGTTTCCTTATCCATCATCGTATAATATAGTGAGAAATGTTTGGCCAAAAGTTCTTGGCAGGGAGGGCAGACGCAAAAATTTTAATAAGTATAGGTCTTCAGTCCTTAAGTATAGAATAGAAATAACAGAGGACCTGGGTAGGCAAGGCTTTAACTCAATCCAAGCAAAAAGGAAGGGAGGATGAGTCAAAACGGAATGAGAATAGAAATGGGAATATTTAGAGGTGTAATGGCTCTCAGGTAGCGTAAAATGCATTTGAATCAACTCAATAATTAAGTGTGAGAGAGTAGCTTTGTTGATGAATCTGATTTCATGGTTGATGGTCGTCAACTAATGGCTCCGATTATAGTGGGCTGATATATGAACCAAAATAATTGTATCTTTCCTATTACTTACATAGATAAATATGTAACGTATATCTATCTACTTATATAGATTACTCTATTTAAGATTGTAGAATCCGTTTTATAAGCTGCATAAATGTATATTAGTATACTATATAGTTGTATTACATTATGTTCCGTCGCGGATACTCGGATATGATTAAATTTGGTTCGCTTATTTCTTTCTAATTCTCTTAATCATTTTGATGAATCTATTCTCATCTTGCATAACACTGCGCACCACTACTTTTTAATGCAATACAATCTCAAGGTGAAAGTGTAAGTTCCTTTATTACACAGCTAGCTATGTACACTGAATACAGAATGTCTAATTCATTTTCATTGAATCCTAAATGGACTCATAAGAAATAACGAGCTAGGGAAAACTAATGCTGCAATCCTAGAATATCTGTACATCTCTTTTTTAGCATTAAAATTTTTTAATTGAAGAGAATTGCATAGATAATAAAGTAAGAATCTTAACTATTAGTTATATGTACATATGTATGTAGTTAGGTGTAGTAGAATGTTTGCACGTCTGTGGTGAAATTCACTACTAACCTGTAGCTGAAGACTCATCAATTACCAGTGCTCATCTTTGAGTAGGCAAGCGAATGCTTATGCAATGCATTTCTTTAGGATTAAAGAGTATTTGGAGCCCAACAATCTCAATAAGTAAAACCCGAGTTGCATAAGAATGATTTGATTAAAGCGATGAGAAGTTGAGTGGAGAAAGAAGTAAGTGATAATTAGTGTTGGACTTAGTTCTTAGAGTTCAACTCTCTCTCTCTCTCTCTACGCTCCGTCACATAATTAGCCAAAAATTAACTCACGATAGCTTTATGGATTTTGCAATTAAAAGTAAATGGACGAGAAATAGGAGCTATAAGTATCTAGCTATATATATAGCTATAAGGCACAAATTCCAAAGTTGTATGGATTTGGGTAGAAGAGCCAACTTTATTTTGGCATTGTTCTCTATTCTCCAGTTTTGTTGAAATTTTAGATGCTACTAACTACGCATAGAAAATTAGTAGCAGCAAAGATGATGTGTTGTGCATTTTGTGATAAACAATGATGATATGCAATGGTAATTTGATAAATGCATGCAGTTGATTATGTGCTGCTTCAGAGTTGAGTCAGTTAATTGAAATTCAAGTTTGTTCATAGTCCACAGTCCATATCATCTTTCTCACAGAGATTCGTTACATGCACTTAATTCAGAATTTTTTCGTATGCGTTCATAAGAAATTACTAAAATCAAGCTAAGAAGGTGCATAATAATGTTGCAAGGTATAGGAGCACTTTATTGCTTGTTAGCTAGAAGCTATGCAGTAGCTGAAAATTCGAGGAAAACATACATGTTTACATGGGGTATACATAAGAAGGGAAGATTATTATTATATATGACGCAAGTTCATAGGGAACAAGCATAGATGTGATAATTATTTAATCATTAAGTACTGATTAGCTTCGGAGGTTTGGAATGAATCATAATGTCCACAGCTCCTACCTGTACATGCGAGTAAATGAAATATTAATTTGAACTTTTTGTACTTTTCAGTTGACCTCCCTCGAATTGGGATTCTACAACACAAACTCTGAAGGATCGGAACATTCCGGGTAAGATATCAAATTCAATTTGCACTCTGTCGCTAGTTTTTACATAAATCGTACAATAGCCTTAGAGTTTAGTTAAGTGTTTGTATTTTTAATGCACATTTCCTTTATTACCTCCTCCAAGTTCGGACAGTGAATTTTCTCGTTGATTGTTTTGAAAAGTAATTTGCTTTAACTAGAGAAAAATAAATAAAAAATATTCATTTTCACAGCGACTAATTAACTGTCTCTTCCCGTTGTCCTCTTTTGTGCCCAATTAAATCCAAGAAGGGAAACCAGTACGTGGCATCATTAGGCACTCTAGCCATTAAGTATTTTCGTTTGAATTTTGAATTGATATATTTTGGAATGGAAAGGGTAGTATTTGTTGTGATGCCAGGACTGGTTAGACCAATTGGGAAATTTCTTCCACCTCTTTAACTATTTAGTGGTCATATTAGTAGTGTAGATCCTTAATGTAATTGTAGTTAATTGTAAAACGTTAGTTTAATTGTATTTGTTTTCCTTTGTAGTTTGGTATTAATTTTAGTTTAATATTGTTGTTTGTTGTTAGCTTCTTGAGTTTCTTTCTGTCTTTGGCTGAGGGTTGAGTGAGACTCATGCTTAGTGAGCAGATTAGCTGTTCTGTTGCTTTTGATGTGATGTGATTGAGTTGAGATAAAAACTTATCTGATCTGCCTGTGCATTGGAGGACAGCTCCTTTTCTAACTCTAATAATTATTTTAATGTACTAAAAGTTCTAAAAGTACTAAAAAGTCATATACTACGTTATAGTACTTTGTTAAATGGTGTTACAAAGTCGAAATCGACTGGACGCATCTTATTTAGTAAGAAACAGAACATTTCATTAAATAGTACAAAATAACTAGAATTAGAGAGGAGGAGTTGCTCATACAATCCAATCCACTCCAGTCCAGATCCAGTGCAAAAAAAGAAAGAAAACCCTTAATTCACACATAATTGGAATTCGCGTCCAATGAATTCACTGTTTTTACGTGTTGTATGCTAAAATAGTATATAGCCTTGTTAAAATGTAATAATATGAGCTCATTCATCTCAAACGGCCCACTTGACTCGTCCCTCTGTTGATTTATTTATAACTATATTATTATCATCTCCTATGTGTACCTACATACAAACATCAAAATCATTTCCTTTTGTACATTATGGTTTTCCAAAAGTCAAAATCTCTCTCCCTACTTTTAATTGAGTGAATATCTAAAAAAAGAATGGGAGAAGTCCTGTACTTAATAGTAATTACTTAAAGCGTGACCTTGAGCTTTGACCTGCCCCCGAAAAAGATGAAAGAAAGTCAATGAAGAGAAAATTTTGAATGGTGAAGTGCCTCTGTGATGTTGACGCTAGAGATAAAAAGAGAGGAAACTTTTCTATTGAAATATCCGATACATTGGGTTTTGCAGTTATTTTCCCAACTATCAGTGAGATGATGGACGAGGGAGGATGAGGATGAGGGATGAGCTTGCCTTCCCTTCCTGCTAATGCACAGAACAGAACAAAACAGACAGATACAAATTCTTTGAAATTGAACTTACTTCTACCACTTGTGCCTCACTACCTACCTGCTAACTACTGCTACTACTACCTACCTACTACTGCTACCTACTCATACAAATTCCAAAATTGGGACGCGAGAGAAGAATGAATTAAAATGCAATTTTAAAGCACACTGACCTGACCTGCCATGTCATGCCATAGAAAAAAGCTCTTCACCCGACCCGACCTGATTTCACCCTTCACACCCCCTAATAAAGTCCTTAACGAAAATTTTTTAAACTCAACTGGAAGTTCAAATCTCTATCTCGAAATTGACATCACTTTCTCTCTCTAAATTCAGCTGTGAGCCAAAATTCATTTTATGCATCTCAATAATTCTTCTTTATTCTATCACTTTATATTAAAACACACACACACACACACCCAATCCATTACTACACACACGCTTTTAGTAGTATACCATATAATTATAAACTCTTCATAATACTCTGCCTATATTATACACACTTGTAGTACAGTAGTATCTAACAGTAATGCATTCGTAGGTGTTTAACTATATTATTATTTATACCTACTTTGTAGTAGATGGTAGAAATGCTGTTAAAATAATCTGCAGCTTCATTTAATTTCCTACTTAACGCGAGAGCACGCTTTTTTCTTTAAACCGTTAATTTTAAGAAAGCTTTTTTCATCAGTAAGCCAAGCCTTGCTAAATCATAGGAGAAGTCTGAGAGGGGAAATAATGAAATAATGGAAAATCATCTGCCTTCATCCATACATAATTCACGGCTCTTCAGTTCATGTACAGATTGAGACTGAGCAGAGGCAAGTCGTGCACGAACATTAGTTTTAGTTAGACTTTAGAATCATTGTCCGATATGTTATGGCATGACCAAATCAACCAAAGAAAGGATGAAAGAACAGTAAATAAAATATGATGCATGTAATGTAATAGAGCCGTAACATAGAGTCATTATGGACCATACTGTAAAATAAAGAAGAGTCATTACAAACTCTTATCCTCTCTCTCTCTCTAGTACTATCTCTAGGATATGTCTAAGTCTGATATGAAGAGCACATGACATTATTATATGTCAGTTGAGTTATTTAGTATAGACGCAGAGAAAACATTAGCCATTAAAAAACCTCATTCAGATAGCTAGCTAATGCAGTTGATTGCAATTAGTTAGCAATTGTAACGGAAATGTCTTCATGTTATGGCCAGAAAAAGTTTACACTCTACGTTTTAACCGTTTAATTTCTGATTATTTGCAAGTTCAAAGAATGCTCATTATGATCTCAGTCTATAAGATTTAAAACATGGGAATTACTCATTTTCACCAAAAATTTGTTACACCCAGAATATAAACCATGCATTTTTTGAAAAATACTTTTTATTGCAGTGAAATACAATAAGGTTAGTCTTCAACTTTAGTTTTTGAGAAAAATGGTAGAAAACTACCGATTTAACATTTGATGGAGAGAGAGAAGAGGTTGGCCGTTTTTTCCTACGAATTTATCGTAATCATGCAGTCTGTGTCTGTGTTTTCTCTGGTGTTTACTTGGTACGTGCGAAGCATTGCATAATGTAGGTTATTAAGTTCTTTGTTAGCTGTAAAGCTGAGATATCTGCAGCTCATGAATTTAAAAAATTTCGTCATTTCAAATAGTTTCTCATAAGAAATGGAAAAGGTCATTGTACAGCCAAATCAGTCAACGGTCAAGTGAACAGTTGACAGTAAAAAGATATCTGTAATAAAATAAACACTACTTGGCATACATACTAATGAATAGGTAAAAAAGGTGCCTACCTGTGTCAGTGCATGCTTATTCATCTAAGTGCACGTAATAAGTAATGCAAAATTCTACAATATGCACGAGAAGACATGACAAGACTCTTCCAAAAAAGGGAGATAAATAAGATCACTAGATGTTCTATAGGATTTAGGTAGATAACTTAACACTGTTAGTTAACTGGCTACCTACCGCATTCAATATTAACATAACAATGCATTGCAAAATACAAATGATGACTTTACCAACACGTTAATACACTAGAAATTAATGAAACTAAAGCATTGCATGGCATGGCGAATGATTTCTCAAACATATTTTCCTTATAAATTAACACTATTAGTGTAGAAGTACAGTAAGATGTTTTCTATAGTAAGTTAGCAAGCTTTTTTTCTGAACAAGTACAAATAAATTGCATCCATTAGTAGTTTCGAAGTAGAATCTAGGTTAGTTTTTCTGCATGACAAAAAATTAAGCATTGGAAAATTGAAAAAAAGCATCAATTGGGAACTGACTGAACTGATTTTAGAGCTGCGGAGCTGCACAACTCCAGTTCGAATAATGTGTCCGTGTTGCCGGGTTCTGAGTCCTCTCCTCAGAGTTGTGGCTCTGCCAGCAACGGATCGAACACGCCCACGCCTTCCTTGACCCTTCCTCCCCACCACCAACAACCTCATCATCCTCAAGCCAACACTAACAATAATAATCACAACAATCACAGCCATCATCACGCACCGAGTCACCACAATCCTCCTGCAGTCCTTAAGTTCCATAACACCTTCCCTCCGGAATCTCCTCCCTACCACCATCCACGATCCAACGGATGTCACCCGCCTTCTCCAACACACAGTTCTTCGAATTCTTCTTCCACGATGCCCGTCACTGTCATCAAGTAAGATCTCTCTCTTGCCCTTATCTGTTTCTGTCCAACGAGCACATCTTCTCTTTGTCTGTTAATAAGCCCCTCCCCCGCCCACAATACCCAGCCCAGCACTACTCTTTTGTTGACTTTTTACATCTTCCGTTTCTCTGTCTTTTTCTCTACTTCCTTTCATGCCCTATCTTTCAAATGACATCATTCATCATCTCTTATTATAGTACCTGTCCGTCTCTACAGCTTTTTTCAACGGAAAGTGTAAAATAAAATAAAAAACTTGTAGTCAATTGCGTTGCACTGTACTAACAACACATTTAAATTGTTAAGTCGTCCTTGTAAAATCCAATGATACCTCTAACCCGATTTTATGTTTCCTAAATGGTACATTTAACTATTCAATTATCTTTACATTCATCCTTCTCTCGATCTCATAGCAAGAAAACGTGTCACACATTTACATACTACGAAGTAGTCACTTACCAAATTGAATTTTGATGAGCTGTGTCTATGTAGACAAGTTTCGTGAAAGTAGCTTTAATTGTTAATTTGTAAGTCTTTATAGGGATTTAGTGATGGGAGAGTAGTGGAGGGATTCTAATTAAAGTGCACTTAACTATCGTATCAACTTATCCGCTATGTATAATTGACTCGTGACGAGTTAATTAAGATTAACAAGTCAGCATGATACGGTGCTATTCCATTAGTGGCCAACAAAGCCCAACGAATCCAACCTATCATCACATCAGTCCAGAGCTAATCTAAACAAATGGCCTAGCTATACATTTAGGAAATTAGATTCAATCCCTAGTGATGTGTGGTTACTTGGTTAGTCCGAGTGTAATGAGACAATAATGTTATGATACACAAAGTTTAGTTAAGAAATGACGGCTCTCCGTGGCCATGAATCCAAGTGGAGCCACCCGCAGGGACTAACTTGCTTTCCTCTCGCATTAAAAAGACAATTAATAAACGAATTTAGATTTCTAGTCCGCTGTGTGACTGACTTCTATATTATTCCTTCTTTTTCAGACAGGAAAATAGGGATAGTTAAAATGTACTTACTTATCGCAAGTACATAATGTAATAGATAGTTAGATTGTTATACAAAGTAAAAATTTTCTTGATTTTCATTACCAAATGCTCATTCTTCAGTTTTTTAGCCTATTAAAATGATTAGTAGTGTGCTATAGACAGTTTTTATGGTTTTCTGAAAGGTAAGTTCTCCATGTTTAGGTGTATAGTTTAGTCTTTGACGAAAAGGAGGAGCAATGGACGTGAGATATAATAGAAACATGACTTACGAGTGTATGTGAAGAAAAGTAGTATCGATTTGATTGGCGGTTCAAAGAAAAATAATCAACAATAGGAAAGCAGATGTACATTGGAATAGAAAGAGGAAGAGTAAGAAGGCCAGTTAAAAAGTCAAGGAGTCGGCAGACGAACTATAGGAGAACAAACAGATGCAAACATTTTTCAAACGATTATTTTCTATTGTTTGTTATGACTGTTATTAATGAGTTATCTCCTGGAATCTATAGTAGATTTGTATGGACAGAGAGATAGAGAGAGAGGGGATTAGTTTAGAAATAGTGGCCACTTATGGTTCGTGTTGACTTAAAGGATACTTACTGGTGGTGTGTATGTAAGTGTTGTGTACTATGTCGTGAGTGTGAGTGTGAGAGAAGGATAGAGGAGTGATGTGTTATATTTAATATTATGGGCTGGGGATCGGATGGCGAGTGATGAGATTGTCATGCAGAACATGATTTATGATTGTTTCTCTATTGTTGTGTCTGTTTGTAGTGAGAAGAAGGACGGCGGTGCGGTTGTGGGGGTTCTGGAGCCAAACGGAGTGTCCAACGACAGCGTTTTCAATTCTCCGTCCATCAAACGAATGAGACTCATCCCTCCGGCTTCAGAACGTCTCATGTTGTTCGTAAGACAAGAGCCTGAAGAAGCTTTCACAGCTTTACATCTCGCCCCGCCAACGACCCTCGGACTTTTATCCGCTGTAAGTGCCTCTTTTAATTGGCTCTCTATTTATATTTCTCCTAACTGTGGACAATGATAAGTTAATTATTAAATCCAATTTTTACAGCTTGAAGATAAGTACAAGATTTCTATGGGCTCTGTCAAGAATCTCTACAGAAGGAATTCTAAAGGGTGAGTTTAAATGTCATTTTCTCTTTTCTTATCTTCATAAATAAATAGTGTGGTCACAGGGTGGATGATGATGAACAGTACGTACATGCATGCATACAATGATGTATAGTTTGTAAGAGAATTTGGCATGTAGAGTGTACAAGTTGAGTAAGGATGTTCATTGCATGGGGGATTGATCATTTTGCATTCATTTGCATATTATTTATTCATTGACTGTTATTGTAAGCAAACAATGCATAAATACAATGGAGGAGAGTGACCATTAGGATTTGATAGTGTAATACAGATACTACATGCACTGCATTCATTATTCGAAGAAATTCCAAGAAAACAGACTGATGAAAAATGCAATCTTATGCTAATTAACAGGAAAATATTATGCTCTCAAAGAAAACGTTAATAAAGCAACTACTGGCATGGCACAAACACATTCTCTCCATGTCATGAATTGTAAAATCACTCTATTTGGTTTTCTTGATGTCTGACTTCCTTTGCCTTCGATGTGCTACTGCAATTCAATTCCCATCTTGAATTATAATGAGTCGAGAAGCACACATGCATATGCATAGCTCAGATTCTATGCATAACAGACAAGTGAGGCGAGATTGAGATTGCCAATATTAATTGCATTTAGCCTCCTGTAATTAATTCCTTAGGGAAAATCATTTAAGGGTGGGTGGATCGCTATTAGCCAGTGGACAGTAGGTGTTTCATTTAGTATTCTACCTGTCCAACCCTCGATTTGCAAATGTTACCACCAAACTGGAATACGCTCTTACGTTTCATTTCACTCAGCTAAATAGCCAAATCAGACAAAATTCTAGATCTAAATGTGTATATTATGCGAACAAAAGGTTCGTTCGTTTCGAAGAGCAATTAGTGAGATTGTAATTGAATCTAAACCATATTATCCCATGGCTCTCTGTACACATTTGCATATTTCAAATATGCAAAGGTTCCGAAGAGATGGCTGAATCCAAATATTTTTTTCATACTAATCTAACCATTAATATGCATACATATTATTATCATTGTAAGAGTTTTGGATCATCCTTCAAGATTTTAAGGAATTTAACACAATCAACTGTTCTGATTGATAATTTGGCTACTGGTTAACGTAGGCAGTGAAAGCAATTTCACACTTAAAGGAAAGATTCAATAATTATTGTATACTGTGGCAGATGTTTTCTGTTAAAGTGAAAATCATGAATTCAATCACATCAGTATTTTAACATTTCATGCTCAGTGTTTTCCACGTTTTTGAGTTGATTGAATCTTTTACTTTGATTGTTGCACTTATAATGACTATGCATTTAATGCATAGAAATAATATTACTTGTCTCTTACAGTAAAAATATATGCAGATGAGACTTCGTTTAATAAGCCCTTGGTGTAGTGTACGTATAGTACCTACCTATAGTAGAAGTATATAGGTAATAATGTTTGATATTCCTGAATTGATTCGATGTAAATATTATGGGTTAGAGTTGAGTGAATTTACATTTGATTGGGCTATCATAAAAACAGTGAATGAAATATGAAAGGCAATCAGTTGTTCTATTAGAGTTGTATTTATTGGCAGTGGTTAACTTTTGCGTTACGTTCATGGCTCATTTTCCATGTTTATAGCAGACGTTAGTTAAGTCGATTAAGAGTAAGTCAAGAAGTGAATGAGCCAGTTTCTATGATTTTTATGAATAAAAGAGATTAGTCTTGAAAGGAGAATTGGTATTTAATGCATAGGGATGTTGGAAATGAACCAGTCAGTCATCCCTTGTGTATTCTATTAGAGTGTTTGTATGATAGGAATAACAAAATCAGAATAATGTTCAATTGTTGTTATTTTGTTGGCTATGATATGAACGAATGTTAAAGGTTGATGTAGATGGACTCATCTTATTCTTTTAAACTTTTATCTCCGTGCATCTTACATGACAGAGGTTTGGATTGAATTATATATTGAATAGGCTGTAGGATCATGTAAATGAAATAAAGAGGGCTTGGTTCGTTCTATCATCATCATCACAACAACAGTGATATGATATGTAGCATTCAAAGCAACTATATAGATATGTTGGTTAGGTTAGGGGCAACTTCAGTTTTCATTGCTTTGCATTTTTCATCTAAAAAGTGGCAGACTGACTGGTTGATAGGCACTGGGCATACAAAGAGGCAAATAATATGAATCAGAATCTACCCAAATGCCTTTTACGTTATCCACTGGCATGCACAAATAGCTGCATGAGAATTTTGCATGTCTTTTGGTTGGACATGATTACGAGATGAGTGTTTAGTTTACACTTTACAAGTGGCAACCGCATATTTCCCTGGGTCAATGCTCTGGAATTATTTGCAAAATCTTTGCTTAATGTCAGATGCAAAGATAGGCATTACGTTTTCAGTTGTTTCTGGGTTTGCTCATCATTTTCTACATTTTAAATAGCTGAAATTAGTTATTGAGCGCAATTAATATGAAATATTATGGGATTTCAACTTCTTTTGCTTCTCTACTTAATAAATACTAAATGAGAATTTTTATTTGTTTTTACAGTCTTGTTGCGAAAATCGACGATGAGATGTTGAAGCATTATTGCCACGAAGATAGTTTTCTGCTAGAACTGAAGCCATCGGAGAATGAAGATGCGTACGATGTGACCTTAGCAGAGTTTCTTGACTTACACCAAACATGAGTCCTGCTGATGATGCTAGAGGATGTTAATTCAAGAATTTATTGATTCTAAACTAAATTATTATGTACTCTACTAAATATCTGAATCAGTCACACTCTTTAAGACAACAGAGTACAACGCAATAGTTAAATTAGTATTTCGCGAGGACTTGAAGGCAAGAGCAGTTTTTGTAATAGGCAAGAAGACAAGACAGTGTCAGGTGCAGTACCTACTCAAAATTTCCAACAGTAGTCATCTTCACTTTATTCATTTTCAATTTCAAAATCAACAAGTACAAGCCAAAAAAGGTCAACCGTGGCTGGACCATGGACTGGACCACATTCTAACTATGTAGAAAGAAAGAATGGAAGCTATCTCCAGCCAGACAACCTGATGCCAGCCCAATTAGAATAATGTTTGTCACATGGAAAATGGAATGTGTTGTCATTACTGAGAGAAAGTCCAGCCAAGTCAAGCCAAACAAAAAATAGCCAATTCCGCTGAATGTGTACGTGCTTCCCGTTCTTCGTTCGTTTGTGTCCAACAATCAAATCAGTGTAATGTAAATCGTAACTGTAAAATATTTTGTTGTTTTATGTTTTAATTAGGATTGTAGGTACGTAGATCCCTAAGTGTTTTATGTTATTAATGTAGATTATGTATTTACTAAGGAATTCTGAGTTTACTGTTGTAATGTGTGTATGTGGGAAAGCATATACGGAGCCACCTGTGCCAATTTTTGTATCATTTGTAATTGTAGCTTATTTAGCATGTTATTATAGTTAGTGTAGCTGTATAGGCTTTATAGAGTACGTTATCTAATAATTTACGTTTAGTAAGGGAAGCAATTGCATTGCATAGAACAAAAAGGTGTTTATATTAACTCGTGGATAGAAAGTAACGAAAAATGCTCATCTTATGATCTGCACTCATGGCATTCACTTTAAATACCATCAGACTTTGGTGCTATTTATTGGCGATGAAAATGAGTCCCACCCCAAGAAATCTACATATCAATTAACATGTATAGTTCTGCCGAGAATTAAAACTTTTCCTCACTTTTTCTTGTAAATTAAATTGTAAGGAAAAGTCTATGTAAATATTTTACTGAAGTACTAGGTAGCTTAAGAGTAATTATGACAAATACTTTTATTGTTTACTTAAAATAAGCAGTTGGTTATAGTGAGAATAATCGAAAGAACAGCTATTATAATACAATACTATTTAGAGAGATTAGGGTAGTTAGCAATAGAATTTTCTGTGATCCAATGAACACATTCCAAATATCTCTGAATCATGAGCTTGTACTTTTGTTTGAAGTTAAAATGAAATACTCTAATTATGTAAACTATAAAAAGATTAGCTAATATTTAATAACAAAAGGAGTGTGTTAGGTAAATACTAATAATAACTAACACAAATCACACACTCACGATCAGTAAGTTTACAATTCACATTAATTCAAATTCATTTGAGTCTTTCAATTTTCTCAATTTTTTTTACTAAGAAAACAGACATGGCACGTGTCAACTTTGTAATATCGAGCTTTTGGCAAACGAAACGAACACTAAAACGCAAACTGTATGTAAATACAATCTATTACAATTTCTTTGGTTTCTACATTAGTACTGACAACCAACAAATATTGCAATAACATAATGAGGAAACGTTATAGACTAACAGTACATATATAATATAGATTTTCAAGTTTTTGCCTTTAAACACAAAGGAGTTAATTTACATATATCATTGTTTACGGGACCAAATGAAAATACTGAAGTTCCGGCACAGTATTTCAATGTCATTATGGCGTAATTACAACAAGTTAGTATTTGTGAACAGAAATGTTTGTCTTTTGAGTCTCACCGACAAAATTACATGAAAACAATGTAAATATATGCCCCCTTCGTCTCAGTAGAGCAAGCTTCATAATATATTTTATGTAAATATAACTTAATTCATTGTAATTATCAATATATATTATATGTATATGAAATATCCAACTCCAGCTCAAACAATTTTCTTTGTGTATAAAAAAAAATTCTGGCTAATTGTAGTACACTACAGACATTTTTGGTGTACACTGTTCGTTTGCAGTAATATTATTTTTAACTTGAAGATATAGTAGCTATAATATATTGGGTATTATTACTTTAGTTTAGAGTGAATAAACACACCACACCGACATACACATACTCAACCAACGAGAAACGAAATAAATGGCTGCTTTTGTTGCAAACTTACTTTTACTCTTAATATTGATATCAATTTCTTGTCAAAATGCTAGTCACGAGAATATTCAATTTTATAATTGTAATAATAGGATTTAATCGTGGCTAGAATTATGACATGATTTCATATGAATATGCAGAGAGAAGATAATTTGCGTTCTAATAGTAGTTTTTGTGTTTCTCTTGTAAAGTTAACAAATGTATCTATAATATACTGTACAAACTAAGTGAATAGGAATATTTAATGGGACAAACGTGAGATTAATTCTATTACAGATGTAGCTAGCTGAGTAGTGAATGTATGTATGTGCAGTTGTGTTGTGTGTCAACTTTTATTGTTTCATTGTGTACAGAAAAACATGCAAAGTTATTGTCATTGATGAATGTAGGAAGTATATAAGTCCAAGTATGTATTTACGTGTAGTCGATGTTGTGATGATGAGATGTTTGAAAGAATGAGGAGAGATTGAATGATTGACATAGTAAATTATGTAGCACACGGGACTACAATAGCTATACAAGTTAAATATTATTTACGTTTACAATACAATTACATTATAATGCCGAATACGTATTTAGTAAGTACGAAAATACATTAAAATACGAAAATGCATTGTTTAGTTGGTAGATATTTAATGTGAAAAGTGTAAATGAACTTTTAGTCGTCATTTTTAGGAACTGTAAAAGTGAATTCTGTACTGCCCTTGTCTTGTTATGTATATTTTAGTGGCTTACAT
>JABASI010000595.1:0-35397 GCA_019776505.1 Tomocerus nigrus | reverse complement strand
TACTTTCCTTGATAATAATTAATAATCAAAGCAGACAATACAAGTAGATAAATGGGGCGGTGGCGGAAATAAGATGATCAAGTAAATCGATGTTCCTAACAATTCAACTTTCCCCAAGCAGTGGTTGTAAGTGCAATACAGACACTAATATTATATCATTGCTAAATTGAAACTACTCATCGGTAACCGAAATAAATAATCTAGATAATTCTCATTACATGTCAATGTAGTTTAATCGACGAACCAATAAATTTTTGCAATAAGCGTTAGAAAATTTAACATCCACCATAATATATACCATAGTAGTTTATTTTATAATATTATCTTGGATATATGGTATAGTAGCAGCAGAGCAGAACAAACCCTGCTACAAGGATTATCATATAGTATTCAGTATTTAGCTCTGGAAAACGGTAATACATGTAAATACATGTAAATACATGTAAATTGTATGTTACACTTAAGTTAGTTAATCAAGTAACTGTAGCATCATAGAAACATAATTATTATTTAAATATCTAAGTCATGCACGAACAGATAGACAGGATCAGGAACTGACAGTAAGCAGGTGCACGAATTGGCAGTGTGATTCAACCTATCTGCAGCACTCTCTATCGCATCGGATTAACAACGTTTACTACACACACACTCGTCTTATTTGTACAATCTTGCTCAGTGCTCAACAGATTGGGACAACAGCCTTAGAATATGAGCTTTGGCTCTTAGGTCTCTACTTTCAAATAAAAAACAGATCTTATAATAAATGTTATTCGCATTCTCATCTCACATCCATTAGTAGCATCCCTCCCTATTACATTGAGTGCGTAAATACTGAATACAAACTATATAACTAACTATAGCATCCTAAATTATATAATAGAAATTGAACAGTTAAGTAGCATTGCGCTAGAAGTGTCGTTTTAGTAAACTCTACATGTTACGGTCAATGAGAATAAAGTGCATGACATTGTATATGCATATGCATATCATTCTACAGATTTTACATTTATTTGAACTAAAGACGAATGCAACACTGAAGTTTCTGTCATACATAAAAAATTCATACCTAGCATAAAAACTACTATTATAAAAATACGAGTAGATGAATGAAACTCAGACATTCAACTTCGTCTAGACCTAGACGATTCACGATTCCAATTCTGTTGACCTGTTGTTTAACCGATTCCAAATTAGATTCCAAACCAAATTAAATTCATAATTAAATCGCTAGATTGAAGAAATGGGTGTTGCTGCAAAAATAATTGGTGGAAAAAATATCTACGTGTATAACACTGAAAAAATAAATTATGAAACATTTTTACGGTAATGAAAATGCACTTAATGTCCCTGGCAAAAGCTCTTGTCCATTAGAAATGTTTTTCATGTTCATTGCTGCGAAGATCATAGTATAGGAGTGTTGCTCTTGCTGATATAAAATTAGTGCGACGAGTACCTGACTTAATCATTACCCACAATATAGACAGCAAGAGAATTACTAAAATGCAAACACACTATTAACTCACATACATATGGGCAGGTAATAGGTAGAATTAAAAAAATGACGCAGGTATATAGGTATACGTACTCTAAATTAATATATGCCTGGCTACATCCCATAATACATTAATTCTATATGTAAACCCCAGCTAAGCTATAATATATAATATACACGTAAGAGCTACACTATATTACTTTAGGTAAGATTGAGAAACTTCACTTTGATATCTATTCGCTGAGCAATATGTAGTAGGAGATAATAGAGAATTTTTTATTCAATTTAGTCATCATCCTGTCACGAGTTTGACAACCGTATCTAATAACCTATAAAAAGGAGCATAAAATCTCAATCTATTCATGTTTCCCTAAGACGGCAATGGAAGATACCACATACTCACATGCCTATTCAATAAGTTCACACATTTTGGGGCAAAGCAAATTTATTGGAATTTACAACACAATTACATCTTTATTTAACATGATGAGAAGGATGGCATTGAAGAGCATGCACGTAATAAATTCAAGCTGGCTCAGTCTAAAATTAAGCCGACGTTTTCCACGATTAGTAAAATAACATGCATTTATAAGAACACATACAATTTTCCCAACGCAACCCGAAGATTGGCAGCACAATTCTTTTACCCCTCACTTTAGCTCAGCAAAAAATCAATCAAAGTAGACACAATAGATAGACAGAGATAGCAAGATTCCGCCCTGAGATACTGAGCTAAGTTATAATATTGAGTTGACTACTAGCATAATAAAAAGAAGCTGAAAATCTCACAATCTTATCTCCTGCCGAATAATAATATTTCTAAGGATTACATAGCTACAGAGAGATAGTAGACTAGACTAGACCGAATTGCATCTGAAGAAGAGGTGATGCAAGATGCATCTCGAGATTGCATTGTGCTTATCGTTTATTAGCGTTTCCTCTATTCATTTGATTTTGCAACAGATACTGTTTAATTTGAAATTGTTCCTGTTTTCTTAGAGCGCTATTTAGTGCAGCAAGCATTACATGCGTGAGCAGGCTAGCATGGTAAAAAACTGATTTGTCTTTAATTTGCAGTGTAAACGTCACGCATTCTCCTGATAAAAGGGGATGTTTAAGGAGCAGCATCATCCCATCTTCTAAAACTAAACGTTTTATTTCGTCTCCTTTAATCATGGAATTCTATGAAGATTTAACAATAGATGAGAACAAAAGATTCACACTCTGATGAAATATTCCGTTTGGTTTAGTGTAGCCAGTCAACTTATTGGTTATGCTCCCAATCAGATCAACAATTGAGACGCTCACACATTCACATCAGTCGAACGAATCAAACCTGCTAACTTTAAAGAAATGAACACACTGCTACACCTTTATCTATATCGAACTAGATTTGCTATTGCTACTATTGCTACTCTTACTCTAGTAACTAACCTTTCCACTATGCCATTTTACAACAACAAACAACACGTTGACAGATTGGAATCTTGAAATGTAACCTATATATCTACGAACTTTATTCGAATCCCTCTCAATAGTGCCAAGCCGCTCACATACCGAATAACGGCTATTTAGAAAAATTCATATTTCACTCGGATAACATTCATTTAAGTTGACAATAGAGATTATTCTTTTCTTTGACTCACTTTGACTACAATTAATCTGATAATGTGCCGATATCCGACAATAAATGATCCTGACAGTGGAATAATCAAAACAAAAGCAGTTCAGAAGATTAACTAACGAGGACTAAGCATAGCAAACTAAAACAATGTTGACATTGTTGTTTTATTGCTCTTTTTTCTTTTTTACTACCATTAGAAATGTACTGCAGTCATGTAGGTGTAGCTTTATATTTTATTGTATCGGCATTCGGCATAAATGACTGAACTATCACACAGGATTAATTTCCATGCTTTTGTCCAATTATTTATTAGTGCAAGAGAGACATTACTCTTACTGTTGCCCTAGCTGGTGTCGGTCTGTCCATCTAATCACATAAGTAACTTACGTTGATCCAAATAGTCATCTCACGTCCATCAACGTATTCTTAAGTGGTACATGTTATAGCATATTCCTATACCACTCACTACTACCCTAGACACTAATACAAATAAAAAATCTACCTGTCTGTACACAAGAGGTAGTTTAATAACTAGTGCCAACAACATAAATATAACGTGTACATACATACAACTACCTCACAGTACAATAAATAAAAACGATGACAATCAAGCGTTGGAAGTGTAATCTGTATCCACATGTGAGTGTACCTACAGAACGCATAGTTAAAAGTACATGGTAAACAACCTTATCACTTATCAGGCACAAGTATATAGAAAAGGCAAGGAAAAATTGATTCATGAGAATTAGTACACAGCATAACACATCAGAAGAGTCACTTTTCTCCACAAGACTGATATGATGTACGCAGAGTGTGGAAACCAGTTGCAATTGCATTGTAACAACACGTCTATCTATCTGCAGTAGTAATCAGTAATCACCAACTGGCATAAGGATTATTACTAGTTGCCCACTATAGAGTTAGTTACACAGATAGAGAAATAAAAAGTGTCTGTTTATAATAGTTAAGTACATTAATTTTAGTATCTAATCGGTATAGTACATTAAATGCCTATTTTACGGCTATATTATTAGTAGAGACAGAAATTGTAGGCAGACAAACAAAAGTGTAGCAATGTCTTAACAAAACATATCCCGTCAAAAGATAGCTATATACTGATAAGCATAAGTAGATACTGGTTTTTACTTTCCGTGGGCTACAACCGGCTGTGCTTTTAGTCAGTCTCATTAGGTGTTGGAATTTAGAGTAGAGATAATTTAATCGTAAATATAAGCAAGGCAGGGATGACCTGATCACATCAGTGAAACTCAAAGCTTTTCTGTCTGATGACAATTAAACTAAAGAGCTCTTGTCGAGTTTTAAAAAATATTGCAATAAATAGTGAAAGCAGAATGCACTCACAGACTAAGTACAGTCGCATTTTCTGCATCATCTGCGTATTTAGAAATCTTTAACTTGTGCTCGCCACAACTTTCAATTTCCAGTTGCACATATAATAATAACCTATATTTGGTCATTGCAGCTTGCACATTCAAACAATACGTACTTAAATATTTAAAATTGCACATATGGATGCTAAGAATGAAAGTCTCATCACACACTTTTGCCTTTTTTAAAAATACCTCGTTTGGTAGGTTGGGATAGGCTCGTAGGCACTAGGCCACATTGACATTCATCTTCGAAAGTGTAATTCGATCATCCTCGAGACAATACTAATCGACACTTAGAAAAAATAATGGTATCACTAGTGTGACAACTCTGACAAACATAATTACTACGAAAGCAGATAATCACATCTTTGAAAAGCGATGGAAGTGCTAATAACAATAATAAAGAGATTCACATTTGATACATTAGCAGCAATAAAAATATAACGTTACTCGCTCACTCAGTTAGTGTAGCTGGGACAGTGTGGCTTAAACTAAAAACTTTGTGGTGCTTTACTACGAGAGATTTTGAAACTAACACGAAGACTCGATAAATCCTTCTCGCCAGCAAAAACATCAAAATATGAAAGAGAAAAGCGTTAAATGAGCCACAAAATTGTATTTGCAACTTTTCAACTGTACTTATACATGCTGTTCTCTCGCAGAATTGACATTGACTTTAACCGCTATTAACAGAACATTAATCTTCCTTGACATCTGGGAGCTTGGGAAATGATGACATTAACTTTACCTTCAAAGTTTACAACGCAACATAAAAGTTTATGCTTTTTTGAATCTTGGTTTTACCAA
The DNA here is from genome assembly GCA_019776505.1 of Tomocerus nigrus. Lineage (NCBI taxonomy): Eukaryota > Metazoa > Arthropoda > Collembola > Entomobryomorpha > Tomoceridae > Tomocerus > Tomocerus nigrus. The sequence continues at coordinate 30,083 of JABASI010000595.1, read as the reverse complement.
TCCCAAATTCTATGGGTCACAAACAAAAAGATCAGACTAATACTCAGATTAATAGTTTACCGAATACAAACACGAGGAGATGCAATGAAGCAGTAATCGATAATTACAGTAAGATTTTCCTTTGTCCTAAACTTATATCTTATATTTCATTTTGTTCATCCCATTCGCATTCTAACTCTGCTTCCATGAATATTTAATTTTGTAAATTAGAGAAAGGAATCTCGCCAATTGGGTCTGCACCATAACGTTTGTATTTAATTAAGTGAACTCAAATTCAAATTGCACAACTACGAACTATTAATATTATTTTCTGCCATAGGAAAATCTCAAAAATCGGAAATCTCCTTTCGCCAATACCTATATTGTAACGTAGGAAAATTTTATGGCATGATTCAACAGCAAAAAAGGGGATTTGCAAAAATAAAACTCTTACGAAGATTGCCCGAGAAAAAAATATTTGCAAATTCTAACTTTTAGCTCACAATTAAAAGTACATAAATTGTGTATGTTTGGAATGGCTGTAATTTATTCCTTCATGCAGCTAGCTTAGATTTTTTAGCGTAAGCTTTCACATGATCACCTAAACTATGACTATGAGAGCTATTAACATAGCTAGGTATATCATGCTACTTTTAATCTCTTCTTACTTACTCTTGTTGGAGTTGTAGCACTTTAAGAATACGCTCTCGTAAATAGTGAACATTGACTAATCTAAGAACTTTGCACATTGTATTTCCTGCCTACCAACCCGTGTTGTAGCATATTTGAGGCGTATGCAATGTATATCGAACTTTTATAGCCATGTGCCAACGACTACATGACATGATACTCCGTTCATTGCGTTGGCTCAACAGCAATAGCAAAACGAATAAAGCCAATTATGAGACAGTAAACCGTCACGAACAAAAGAACAGCTATCGTGATTGAAGAATAAGAATTTGCTCAACAAGAACGAAAATTCTTTAGAACGATTCCTTCGACACGATCCTAATGCAATTTCTATAATACTACAACCTGGCCATGCCGGACGTGTAAAATGATATATGCTACACATAGCCCGAGCTATGTGCAATATGCAACTGGCAACTGGGTATACTACCATGTAAACCAAAATTTTAACATCATTAATAAAAACTGCTAATTGCGATTCCTCTTTCCAGTATACTTACACCTAAAGATATTAACTATTAAATTTTCACAAAAAATGCACATCCCATTTTGCCCAGTACATACATAAATGCATGTTAATTATGCCTAACATGTGTAATGCTGTAAGCTCTAACAGTAAACATGATTTAGAATATTCCGAGATAAGCTTTCTTAAACTACTTAATTCTTAAAAATATAATTTTCCCAGATGAAGTTTAGCAAATAAATAAATAAAAATCAAAATTCACACATTTAATTTCAGTACACTTTATGAAAGTGGAGATTAGAATTAGAAATTCTTAGTATTATTAATGTAATAAAAAAGTTACTTTAATATATTCAAACAAAACCGTCCTAACCTTTTGCTGAATAAATAAACAGAGTAAAATTAGAAGCTGGCAATAAAGCACAGATCATCAATCAAATTCGGGATATAATTATGTTATTTAGTCAGTGTCAGTGTCAGTTGAAAGTACTAATTACACTTTCTACGTGGAGCATCAGATGTACAATTAAGTTTTCTATATCCAAAACAAAGAAAATACTGGTATCTGTCCGTAATAAGCAAGCATAAGTAACTACTAGCCGACAGGGATAAGGTTCTGTGAGTATTCTAATTCTGCAGATAATTGTCCCACTCATCGTCAGATAATTATAATCTCAATGTCTGCTTTCAAGTCGAATTCCAGGTCAAAATCGAAACGAGCACGCGACTTGAATGCTTCTACCATTTGAAAATGATGTTACCTATTGCATTAATTCAACTGTCAGTAGAAACAAACATTAAAAGAGGAAGAAGGTTGGAAGTTGTAGATGCAGAGAGCATTTCGAGATGAATATTTAGTTTCAGAGCATGTATACGTCTAATTTATGACATTTCAGTGCGCTAAATGTTATGTTCGCACAATCTTAGAATGAATCGGATCACTTTCGTGAAATCTCTGTCCATCATATTCCTTAATGAATAGTGAACTTGACAATATTTCCTGAGAATAATTATGCCTTTCATTATCCACCATGGAATGTGTTGAGACACGACTGATTTTTGCTCGAGTTGAAGAAGTCAGTAGGTTAGCATTATGGAGGAGCCTGAAGGCGTGATGTTGACTTTACATGCTATACCATTCTCCTCTTGTTCTCATAGACAGAAACAGAAACTGTAACTGCGAGACTGAGAATTTGAATTCAACATCTCTAACAAGCACAACTTTAGTTAGTCTATTTGTAGTAGGCACTTGAATTCAATTCATCCGGCGAAACAACACATCATGAAAGACACGGCATCAATAGAAATAATAATAGTTCCCCTCATCCATTCATTCAATCCCTCGTGTCTCCTTACACTTGCAAACTCAGAGAAGATTTTCTTATACTTACGTAGGATTCTACTGGTTCGTGCTAAAACTCATACGTTTTCTAACAAGTAACACATTCATTCATACTTTACATATAAATCCCTATGCATGCGAAAAATGGGATGATGCATAGGAAACTTCGAAACTTTATATCCACACCTGAATCAAAAAGCATTCAAATCTCAATGTTGTCGTAGATGTTAGTTTTTCTCACAGCTGTCATGTCACTACTCACTAGCTACGGAAAATCTATACATGTGTAAGAGTATGAATGAATAAAAATGTCTGAACTCGCACAGATAATTTCGTAGAGCACACACAGGACACACATAGGATCTCTCTGTCCTCATAAGTATTTCACTTTATGGCTGAAAGAATAGAAAGAAAAGGCTGAATGCGATGAAGTGCAAAATTTAAATTAGACTGTAAATAAATAGATAGGAAAGGAAGAGAAGTAAATACAGTAAAGTAAATAAATACACATTGACAATCATTCCCATCCATCTCCTTTCTTTTTCTATAGATTTTCTTTTGAATGAGCTTCTTAAATCATGTCCTTGTAAAATAGCAGAACAATTGCTGTCTTAGTTTCATTTGTTTGAATTCTGTGTGACCCTTCGAGACTAAGGCATCTACTTTGAATACTAACTTTTATTTTCCTAGTAAACACACGGACATGATTTTCCCTAGGATTTATATTGCACACCACAGAGATGTATTTATGTAGGAAGGAGTAGGAGAGTGAGACAACTGAGCGGCAAGGATTTTTGTAGAGCAAAGCAATATCCATTATCTCTTATTATTAGTGGGGATATGAAGGAAATTAGTTGTGCGTAGCGCAGAGACTGACAGGAGGGTACCTACTTAGGCCCAGCTGTGTACTCCATTGGCCTATCATTTTGGTTCACATAGCAGTGGAATTGATGAGTCGAGCGAGAGGTGACGATGAACTATCTCTGCACCATTACAATGCATAAATACATCTTATCATTAAAAATGAGCTCGTGAACGCCTTACGACATACTTTTCCATAACCTACCATATCTAAAGATACATATCTCCTCCAACAATAAAAATCCCATAAACAAACATGAGCACTACATACTTAAAAGACACTATTAGCGAAATAGCAAGTAGGTACGGACATTAAAGACCATGCACGTCTGTCTAACGATAAGCACAACCAACTAAAGAACGTACATGATAAGATAACTTATGAACAACACGTACGCATCTCTGCAAGAAAGCAAGATTTATTATTGAACCCATTCACTCTACACAGACAACGTTCTCTCTAATTGTCATTGCCTGCGCCTTACTCCAATGGGATTCTCCTGATAAACAGTGTCGCTAAATTGACTACGCTATTTATTTTATACTGCAGATATACGTACTAGCTATTAGAATAAAAACAAGACCGAATTAAAACACTTTGAGTGCTTATTGAACATGAACAGCTAAAGTTAATCACTTTATCTTAATATGATATACTGTTAACATCAACCAACTAAACAAGCAAATCCTGTTGTAAATGAGGAAAACTTTTGTAAATCAAAAGAAGCACACTATTCATCCATTCCTAATCCCCATTCTTACATGCTCAATAATTGCTTAACTATTTTTAAATCTTTCTTCAAGGAAGTTTGATGAATTTTCTATTATTTTAAGTATCTTTCTTTCTAAACATTGAATCAATTGAATGTTAGTGATGTTTTGTAGCTTAAGCTTAAACATAATAATTGTAAACCAATATCAAACAAAATAGTAAACTTGCTAATGATATTGGTAAGGTATATGACATTAAAAGTTTTATGGCACTCTCTTCTTGTGTGCAACTGCAACGCAAGTGACAAACAAGGAAAATTATCGTTAAACAAGAAGGCAAAGAAATAAAAGAATGTAGTTTGATGATAAAATTACGTACATTGTACAGGGACTTTATGTGAGAAGCCCTATCATTCACATAGACAAACTATTTGTTTACATTTTCATTTCTATTTGAGGAAAAGGACATAATTAGCCTATATTATTATCTGTCTTTTGGTACACAAAACTAGGTGAAGTTGAGAGGAAGCGAAATGCATTAAACGCTAGCATGACTTTCTCAACATTATCGCTAATTTATTCCTAGCCAGAAATGAGATTTGGTACACAGCTGCAAATAATGCAAACATTCTTTTATTTTCAGCTCTTTTTCTTAATTGTCATTACTCAAGTGCACATATGTAATATGAAATGCACGGGCGTGACAGACGAATACGACCAAAAACCTAATGAAAATAAATGAGGAAGATTAAAATTAGGAGCACAACTTGCGATACTTGTCTCCCATTTCCATCTGAAACTCATTATTTGATATTGTGGAGGCGCGATGAAACGTCTCGTTTGTGTACGCGACTGAAAATCTTGTCAATGTCATTGCCTTTGTCATTACTTTTTGGTAATTAGTATACACTCTCCATAAAATTCGATAATAATTGCAATTAACTCAAGATGTGTTTGGTTGTTATGAAAAAACTAGGTCTTTAGTTTAAAATTTGCCTTCTTTTTATCGTAGAAGCCTTATCTGCAATCTGCGAGCTAAGTGTGTAATTGCTCTCAATCTTCTTCATACATCTCGTTCTGCACACACAATCACACACAGCACAAAATACAATACTGCATACCTCACCTTCTTCATACATCATTGTTTAGCAGCAGAAGTAAGCATTCTTGTACTTACTCACATCTCCCAACAGTCGCAGTCTCATCCTATCAACTCCATAGACACACACTAACGAAACTACATTCATTCCACCACCATTTCCATATGATACACTAAATTTAAGCCAGAGAATCATTCTGTTCACGAGGTAGACTTAAAGTATTTATATTGCCACTATACCACAATAGGTGCACTAGTTTATATCAATCTAATTGGTGCACATTTTGTTGCAAGGTAGGTTATATACTTTATACTGCATAATGCTACTGCATTGCACTATCAAAGCCGACAAAATAATACCGTTTGACTCATCAACTTCAATTTTACTTCTGCAGATCACAATATTATTATGATCAGAATCAGGAATTAAAGTAGCAGCGAAATGTTTGTAGCTAAGTTATTGTTAACAAGTACAACATTTGCTACGCAGATCAGATACTACTTTTTAATAATCTATGTAAGTGCAAACTGAGAATAAACGTACGTTACGTACGTACACAATTACTGCTCTATGGTACAATACTGCAATCTCAATTGCTAGCTTAAAACATACCTACCTACATCAAAATGATAAATTACTTTTATTTGCATTCGTGTAAAGGCGGACACATTTATAGCATAACCACAGAATTAACCCTCGTTGCATCAGTTGCATATCTACAATAAAGGTAATTAAATAAGCGCTTACCAGGCTGTTTGAGATTTAAGTACCTTACTTACCTACCTATGTATGCAGTATAGGTAGTCTTATTCTTTGAGAAGAATTAGAATTTGATTAAAACGAACAAAATATTGAGAGTAAATGTAGATATTTTTAATACTTTTGGTAACACAAAATTTTCCAATTAAAAAGTAGGTACATTTAGGCGGTAGGTTGTTCAAATCTTCGTGTGTATTTCATAACATTATCACATTGATGGAGAATTAGTGAGAATAGTGTGTAATAAAAAATTAAGAACAACAAAAAAGAATACGTTCAGACCATGAGAATTGTACCCTAAATCAAACTATTGGAAATAAAACAATAAAATCTCCAATTCTAAGTAATTACCTAAAGAATCTGCTATAAAGAACCTAGTTGAAAGAAAACTGCAAACAATAACCCATTTTTGGGAAATAGTAAGTAAACCGAGCATTTTGTTTGCTACGTCGTATCTGTTGCTGTGTATAGGTAACTATTACTTATACTACCTATACTTATATAGGTTTTCGACACTCCATTGAGTGAGAATCAGTTTAGAGATAAGAATAATGATAAAATGACTCAATTACTCAAGATGAAGTTTAAAAAGCACAGTAGAGTGCACATTGACAAACAGAGGTAAATCTAATAACAGAAAGATGCAACAAGACAACGGTGCTTCAAAAACAATAACAAGCCACAAATTCTCCGAAGACTCTTTAACAAGGGCATACATCCGTACAACTTAGGACGTGATGTACGATTACTATTATTGTAGATTCCGAGTCTATTGCACACGACAGACATAGGTAGCTACGAAGAATCTTCAACTGCTACTTATTCGCTAGCATCTCAGAAGAGGATTATTATTATTACTACAGATTACACCATAATACAGCATTCTACTTGGATACAAGGAAAAATTTCTCATGTAGGTAGGGAACAAATAGTTAGGTAAATATAACTTACGTATCCAAGTTTCTCTAGCTAGATATAGTTCAGAGAATTCAATGTTTGTGTAAGTTAGGGAAAAACAGAAGACAGAGCTTTATAGATATTTTTGTATTCGTGCCAATAATGTAGGATCATGTTGAAAATTAGAAAAATTACCGAGTTATTTTATAACAGCCATTAATAATTTAGTGTGCACTAATTGTGATTGCATATTATTTCGTGTCGACACACGCATGTGCGAGCAATAACTGATATATTTTAAAACTGTGTCGAAATGCACATTTGACTCACGTTTCTTTCATTCAAACAATCAGGATAGGATGACAATGGAACATCAAACTTGGACTAGCTCACTGTTGTTCCAAACCTAGCAAAGCGTTACGATTATAATTTGTTGCATTCTGTAGTGCCGAAAGGTGTAGCTACTTTTGTACACACGTATTAATCCACATTCCCAAACAATACTCTCTGTAAATATAGCAAAAAAGGTTGACTATAGAAGTTAACATCACGCAATAATGCAATGAATTACAATGCTAACCAGACCATCTTGATGTTTTCAGCAAAGTATGTAAGAAGCTACTACTCTCAAGAACAAATGATAAATATTTATTAGACAAGATTTTATTTTTATACGATCTAGTTTCACTCAAAGTATTACAGAGTTATTAATACAAAAGAAGATTATGATTCCAGTCTAGCACTACAGAACAGGCTACATAACCATAACTCATTTATATTTGAGTCGATTAGCTCAGCTATATTGCAAAGAGGCAAAGGTAATAATAAATATAAGATTAAATATTATAAAAGGATATAATATTAAAGTATAAAGAATAGTAGTTATTGTAGTCAGGTCAAGTCAACCTTTAACATCTTTAACTTTGACGAAGAGATGAGAATGAAAAGATACTTGTTCTGATACTATAAGCTATAAAAAGTGTTATATCAAATGAGTGTGCATATAAGAGGCAGAAAGATGTAGGCGCCTATTTTTGCTCGTTGTGTATCTGTTGTTGTACACTTTTCGAATCAGTAAACCCATTGTCGATTGCCTGCTATGTTGCGCTGCATCTGTTGAAAACATGCAAGCATAACGACCCAAAGACGACAACACAAACCATCCAGATCATATGACAATAGTAAACTACATCCTGAGGGAAAATAAAAGACACAGGACAACAATTGTTGATTAATACATATTTTACTTACGGAACATGAGCAACACATAAAAGACTGCACTCAGACAAATACCTGCCTGAATGCATACTGCTGAGCAAATAAATAGAATCCTTTCGTATACAGACAGACAAAAAGGTCACTACTTCCGCATGTAACAAGAGCATAACGCCCGTGATACTCACTGACACACTCAAGCAAGGTAGATACCTAATCTACATTATCTAAACTGAACCACTATTTTATAACTAGACAAAGAATGAATTATTACAGAACGTAACAATGAATAGAGAAAAATTGTCATATCAGCTTTACTACATTCTCATACTAGCACTAAAACCAACTCTCGAATAATTATTCTTTGCTGACATTAATGCACCTACATAAATAGTACACGTATGCAGGTGTGTATCTTCATTCTTCTCCAAATGCCATCCCACATATAATACATACTAGTTTAGGTACCTACATACGATGAGTATTAGGAGTATCCGTTATCATTTAATCCATGTGGAAGCATTTCGATAGGGAATTAAAAAATGAAAACGACATTTCCTTTTTATACATGCATAATCCTTTGTAGAGAATTAAAATTCTATTATCCGACAACAACAAATGAGTTGCAGTGCAGTATTTATCATCATTATTAATAATAAGCAATGAAAGTAGCTTTCTATCAAAAATATATCTAAGAATTTGAAAATTGATGACCAAATTAGAAAATTGATTACGTGAGGTTAAAGAGTTCATCACAAAAGATAAACGGTAAACCTTAAGGAATGATGAAATGAAAGTATTTATACTTTGAATGAAGATTTGATTTCAGCAGTCTGTCAGTTGCGTTACTACACACATATGTGTTATCAGATAGAATAAAATATACTACGTAAGATATAACAATATGTTTCCGTTGACAGAAAAGAAACTCATTTTAAAACATTTTTAAGATTTCTGATTTGATGAAGGAGTGAGGGAATGCAGGCCATTATAAATAAACGAGTCCTATGTAATAGTAAACCACTTTTGTTGTATTAAAGTAACAGTTAGAAGAAAACACAAGAAAACGTGAGAAAATATCGAAGTCCTTACAACACTTCACTCGTACACACACGTACTTTGCTCACCTTAGCGTCTTGACACACAATAACCAAAGGCATTGAATCATATATGTATGTATAAGCACATTGGTAGCAAATATGTAATACGGAGCAAAATGCTATAAAAACGATAGTGCAGAGAGCAGAGATGCTGATTTCATGTTGTTCTTTCTTATTTATTTACTACAACATAATTTAACAAGATACATTTGTGTTTTACAGAAGTTTTTCATGCACAACTTCTTTTACGATAAAAATTACTTCAATAAATGATGAAAGAGATATAAAAAATGAAGAAGCAAGGTCATTGGTCACCCTTCATCAACTTTCTTTTAAGACATTTATGATTAAATAGAATGCAATCAATCTCCTAAGGAATTTCTCCAAGACAAGATTATTGTTAGAAAATCGCTTATCACGAAATAGTTTTATAAGTATCAAATAAACATCTTTAGTAAACCTTTCTGATGATGAACAACTTCAATTTCAACTTAGCTAAACAGATAGATAAACACACATGTACCAATAAAATGTAGTAATCTTCTCTAAGCAAATGAAGACATTAAGGCAATTTCTCTTTTTCTTTAGCTCGTAGCCACTTGTACACAGATAATAATTGTATACATTGCATTGCTTGCACACACACTCAACACGACATGTCCATTCTGGAGAAAGTTAGGTATAGTAGCGTATAGCTATGTCGATTGTGCATTGAAATCAAACGTGTTACCGTTATTTTCAAAGTGTCAATAAATTTTTCCTTTAAAAAATCACGAGTATTGTGTCGCTGAAACTGTCTTTGTAGGACAGATTCGAGAAATCGTAGTGTAAGAAATGCACCCGGATGCACTACATATAATAATCGCATTAATTTCAGGACAACACTGCTAAGCATAAAATTCGGCACGCAAAAAGTGTCTGTCTACCTGTAGTATTTATGCATTAACAAGATGTAAAAATAGAATCCCAAGTGTGATATCTCTACTGTTAAATTTCCTTTGTATGCCATGTTTACCGGCTTACTACACATTCATGTAGTGGCATTTGTAAAAATTGCACTCATTGTAATCTATGAATAAAGGCATTCAGAAAATGCATGTTCAGTATAGGCGAGAGATGAAACGCCAATTTTGAAAACTGAAAACTTCATACACAAAAACACTTTGGGATGTGGTTCAGCAAATAAACGAAAAAACAAGTCATTTTGCAACTGAGTGCATATTGGGTGCTTGGATGTTCTGCACTTATTTTTTATTACCACTGCTCACTGCTGCAGATATCCAACAAACTATTTCTATATTCATTCTGATGTTATTACGTGTGCTACTAGAGAAAGTGGCAGGGGTCTTCTGTGAATACAACAATAACTACATAAATAATATCTGTTACATACAGATGCCTATCAAATGTGTCTAAAATATTTGCCACCCTAAAAAGCATTCTCTTTTTCTCCTAATGTCTACAACAATTGCGTTGTTAAGTCTCAAAACAATGCTATTATAATAAGCGGGACACACGGGCACCAAAAATAACACTAATAGCTGCGAACATTTTTACACATTCGAATAAGAGTAAACTAATTGTGGTGGTCACTAAGCTTATTTTCTGCGTAAAACTAGTTTCTAAACATTTTTCAAGAAACTTTTACATAGTAATGGTGATAATAATGCAAGGAGAATTAGCACATTCCCATCCTACATGATGCAGCTACCTAAATATTAATTCAACGAGTAAAAATAAATAGCGAATACCTACTACACACAATGGTAATGAAACTACTAAAGTCATCACGATTCAAAACATTTTAATTTCAACTTTCTAATCTGAAATATTCGCTTTGAATAAATCTTTGTTCATTCTACATTATCAGTCGGTCCGAATTCCAAGAACTTAACTAACTCACTCTGAGTCTACTATAAATGCACATCAATACGAACACAAGTATGAATTGTGTGGATGCATGCGATACTATCATCGTGCGCTGCATTCTGCCATTGTCACACCACAATACCAAAACCCTACCTCAGAAAATGGTGCTCAACATCTCTAGCTAGTCTATAGGCTAATACCTATTTCCCCACACTCACTTCTTCAATAACAACTGTGATGTTTCAAAGATCACGATTACGGCCAAGAGTGCCGATCCGAGACGAGACCAATGAACAGATGAATACACTCGCTCCTTAGTTGTTGTCCATAGATAGAAGAAGACCCACGAAAGAAAACAATCCATCAACATTCAGAGATTCTGTATTCTTTTATAGCTCACTACTCGCTTGCATACATTTTTAAAAATACACGGTTAACAGTCCAACAATACATCTTCGCCAGTTAGCTTCAGCTTTCGTACAAAACTTCAAATGACACATTTCATTGTTTTTAGTGTTGATTGAGAAAAAAATATGCATACTTACATGAATGTAAGCATCCTTATTTATACTAAAATTTCACAGCTGCAAATGCTTAAATGATTTATAAACGTTTTGCTAGCACCTGTACATACATTGGCATATTAATTATAGTCAATTGATGTACAGTTACTTTACCATTTCATAGCCTCTCAACTGAATCATTTCTATGATTAATAATGCAAATCCACCTCGCCTGTTGTGTTAACACAAACACAATGTTTCTAATACAGGTAATTATGATTAATAATTTTAAAAGTTATAAATGCTTGCTTGGCTCGTGTTACCTGTTACTTGTTAGTTACCTGTTCACCTCATAATAAATGACTGTAATTTACTGAACTAAAGTGAAAACTGTAGTACCTATCTGATGTTAATACGCAATGATGGTTATAAAAATGATTTCATATTTTAACACCTAACCATTAACCAGTTTATGTGTGTAAATAGTTGATTTTTGCTTTGTATCTAAGATAATTGATTCTTTACGAATGCGGTAATTAATTAAGAAGAACATGCAGTAGTAGTACACTACATGTATGCATTACTTGTAGAAATTAATATTTATAACGATAACTATAGCGCTTTCAATTGGACTTGATTATTAGAATTAAAAATTTTCCACTTGATAGCTCAGATCTAACTAAAGAAGGACGAAAGTATCTCAAACAAACCAGTAAAAATTGTTACCGTACAGAAGTGGAGGATTAGCAGGATAGGCCACCCTTCTCGCAAATAAAATAAATAGTAAGTAGGTATCTAAGGCTGGCTTGACGCATTAATGCATTACACCTCATCCTTAAACTTCACTCCATATACTATTAAGCATATTATATCTATGGATTATATACTTGCTCGACATGTTCTACTGCTGTATATGAATATAAAGTACTAAATACTACGTAGAAATAAAGAGAAAAATGCATTTAATGCTTTTATTCTTCTGCTTCTTAAGTACACACATAAAACTACAGAAGAGGCAGATAGCATATCGAAAAATAAGCACAAGTGAAGCACAATACATGGAAGTCCATATAACAGGTATTTTTCTAGCGTTGTTTATTTTCAACTTGCCTTTCCGCTTTATCATTCGGCCTAGCCTATGAACCACCGTAGAGCGCACCTCTTCTGTACAAAGCACCTGATAGACTTCTTGAACTAGAAAGAAATCGAAATCGCATTTATAAAGCCATAATAACTAGACAATACAGTAATATGGGAAATGTGTGTGTATTGTGTATACATAGGTGTTATATAGGTGTGTGCAGTACCTACGTCCACACATACGCAGTACTCTGTACTGTACGGTGGTCACTACCATGCTACAGATAATAATAATAAAGAATGCGCCCATAATGACTTGATTCTCATCTCTGATTCTCAGTCGCTTCTGTTCTCATCTTATTAAATGCCTATTAGTCTCAGAAGTTGAAGTTCACCAATTCAATTCTCATGTTATTCTACGTCACTCCTTGTCTTGTCTCACCAGCCAGGCGCTTGCTCCATCTCTCATTATTACTTATATGCTTGTATGAGTGTACGTGCCCTTATACATTGCACTGACAAAGGGATTTGGACGTCCGGTTACTAATTACACGCTCCTCAACCATTAGACAACATATCACAGCCAAGACCACGCACGAACCTACTAATATGCAAACAATAACTTTATCTTGACATCATATCAGAGGAAATAGAAAAGACTCTGATCTGATTCTCTTTCATCTCCCTACTCCCTACTCAATTTTTAACATTCTCATCCGCCTTTTTAATGAAAACGAATATAGCTATATTTGATCCTACTATTGCATTATTGTATAGGTACGTATTTTGTACTGTATTTTATACCTATGCACATAAAAAACGAAACTTTACTTTAATACACATGTGCAAAATACAGAGGACAATTTTCAAACGAAAACGTAAAGCAAATACTAACTCTCAGGAACGATAAAGCCACTAGACAACTTCCTACAAATAAAACGTAGCACTTCAATTATGTACTTCATAATAAAATCTTGACACATTAAACTAACCCATTCATTTTTAGATTACTTCCTCAATAATAGTCGCAGCAATATGCAATTAATTCTTGCACAAATTAATAGGGAAGGTTAGTGTTCATTATTTTGCCGAAGTTTATTAACTGTAGTTGATAATACGATACGACCCGTATCAACATTGCTTGTATAGTATATAGTATATAGTAATATAGTGCATATATACAGCAAAACATTGTCATGTTACCCTTACCCATTCTCTCATATTTTTTAAAAAAAAGAAAGGGGACAGTATCACTTTACACGCAGGTCTAATATTAACCATAAAGAAGTCAGCAGATCTAAGAACAGCAATTAATTATACTTGTAAAGCTAAACATAACATAATAATTGAAGATATATTATTATTATATTATTCGAACGTTTGTGATTGACACATGCACCACTAACGAACCAACTAAGTAACCCTGCCTATATTATTATTAAGAAGGGTTACTTTGTTTCTTTCAATATCTAAAATATCTACTTACACTACAGACACTTGTAATATAAAAGAGCAAAGATATAAGTTAAAAATTAAGACTCCACGTTGTGACGAAGATATTATTATAAGGCTTAGCATTATAGTAAATAAGTAGAAGCTCATCAGTAATCGTTGGACCATACATCACAGAACATTGCAATTGCTTACACTATTATTGTTACAAATACTATGCTTACTCTACTACAGATACTACGTGAATACTCACTTTAACTTAACATGCCCCCACTACCTACACACAAGTCGGTACTGTACGTCGTCTCATCTCTTTCTCGTCCACATGACTAAAGAAAGATACCTACATTTCCACCAAGTAAAGCACATAAGGAACATAAACATTGGATGCCTAACCTAACAGAACAAAATAGTAAAATCCCAGTCTCAAATGCGAAGAGAGCTTGAGTGAGACGAGGAGGGAAGAAGAAGAAGCTGAGGAAAAGCAAGCCAAGTCAAGTCGAGAAGAACTGCTGGTGATTTTCATAGGAGGGCAAGCGAAGGCAAGGCAGGTACGCCAAGTCAGTCAAGTTGCCTGTCTGATATTGTTGCTTCGTATTCTTGTTGAGTCAAAGTCGAGCTCTCTTACTTAACGGCTTATATTCCATTGCTCGCCGCAGTTCTGTGAGCATCTCATCTCGCACTCAGCCCTGGCACAGAAGAATCTTCGTACAGGAAAACAGAGATCAAGTCGAACAATATCTAGGTAATTCAAAACCAAAGCATAGCAGTCGACAAGGCAGGACACCACAGCATAACCATCATCTCATTGAATTGGAAGAAGAGTCGAAGCCACCTAGCCACCTTAACTACACAGCAAACTGAAACATTTGTATCGAATTTGCTTAATGCATTTCATTCTTTGTGGCTCACTCGAATCACGTAACCAACTAACTCACTCAATGCACAATAATCATCTCCAATATTTACATTCGCATCTCATCTAAGAAAACTCAACTCTGCCACAGTTGAGGTTAGCAATTCATCTCTGACTGTCCTCCTATCCACATGGTAGGAGAAAACAGAACGGTGACACTTTTACGTTCTCAAACTACACAAATAAATCTGACTCTTGTGTCTCTCTGTCTCAACTTTGGAAGTGTTTAAAAAATATACAGTGCCATTTCACAAAACAGTAATAATAAAGTACAGTGATTAAATCTTCAAATCTTACAAAAAATCTCTACGAAAACATAATAATAACGAAAACAATCCAGTTTTTCAAGCAGCTTGGCTTTGCACTCTGAAATATTGCCAAAATTCAGTATACAATGGAGCTACGAGGACTTCGCTCTAAATCTAAACCAAGTTTACTAAATCCTAACAAATTCTACTCATCCAAGTCAATATCAGTTTCAGTCTTGGCAGTGTTTCTATTTACATTTTCTAGTTTATTATCTGTATCAGATTGTGCAAAAAAGCACAAACATTCCAAAGACTTGAACTTGACCGTAAATGCAGATGGAGAAATTAAGCCGTTACTATTACAAATGCAACAACAGCACAATTCAACAATAACGCTGTCTAAATCAGGAAAAGGAAAAAATCGATCTCCTTCTAGAGCATCTAGAGATCAATCAGCTCCTACAACTCCTAACACAAAATCAGCAGGAAAAACTAGCCAGGCTAAGGTGAGTATCATCATCACATATTTTTATCCAGTTTTTTCTTACATCTCCTGTCATCTGAAATCAGTTGACTGACCCGTAGCCTAAGACCCTTCAACGCAATAGTAACCTACCTCTACCACAGATATATGTAATCTGTAGTAATCTTTTATTATCCTATAAATTACTTTCCTATAATCTCAATAACACGCTGAGGTAATCAAAGACGAGCTTTTACATTTAATATTTAAATATCTTGTAAACACCAATTGAAGATATTACGCACCATGTGGTGAGCTGAAGACTAGCTTAAACCTATTAGGATTTAATGGCTACTACTACTTAAGACGAACTTAAAAAAATAGGAAATCTACTTTATCAATAGCGACAATGTACACTAGTAACAACTTGGTTCTATATAGCATAGATACTTGCTAACAATCAGTCTAACTCTATTAGATTGAAGAGCACGGCAATTGCATTGCTTGCAGTTCCTCCAATTACGTAAATTGAAATCTGATACGTCACTAATGCAAGGAATAATACGGGAAGAGACAATTGAATTGCTTTGTTAAGGTTTAGGAAATAATAGAATAGTCACTGCAACTAAATCAAAGGATTATACGCAAGATTACAGCACAGAACACATGCATGCAGCACTCAGCACAACATCTCTCTCTTCTTGTTGATTAAGATAGGACTACTATATCATGATTTATAGTTAAGCCAAACCTGGCTGGCTAACCTCAAAAATAATATTCACAATATAATGAGAAAACGGCACTGTCTGGAAGCTTCAAGCAATCATCCTTGCTACGATGCACCAGAATCAAGTAGTAAATGTAAGCAATGCAAATTTCTTTCGTTACACACAGTAAAATACTTGCCTATGGTTTGGTTAGTTTGAATTGGATATAAACTCGTGTCCCTTCACAGCATTACATCGTGGTCGTGTCTTGGAGATACTAAATAAAAGAGACACAAAAGGAATCTCTCTCAAATGCATACATATTTACTTGCTATTAGGACAGAGCCAGAAGAACATTATTTTAAAGACGCTACCACACTCCTACTATTATACAATTTATATATACATAGAATCTTCCACAGGAGTTTGTGCAAGTGTTGCACATAAAGTTCTACTATGTCCTCTACTACTGAAAATCTCATCTAGATCCTGCGGCCAATCTCATCCTATCAACGGAGTTCTTCCGACTTTTAGGAAAGTCGTGATGAGCTGGAAGGAAAAATGATACTTTAGTTAGATCCGTTGACTTTCTTATCCCACAACCTTGTCATATTATAACGACTTAGCTAAGTTATGCAACGTAATGTAAAATAACAGATCAAATGCACCAAGCAACGCTACTACTATTGTAGATGAGATGAGGATGATGATGATGAGACGCGTAGTGTTCGCAGAGATAGTCTTTCTACCTACGACATAATATATTGTGTAAACAGGGAAAGGTTTCGTATGATTGCTTTAAAAAATTTCGTCGAGGAAGAGTAGTACCTACATCTACAATCAGCTTCTCCTTGTACTTACGAACGAATGTAGAAAAGGATAATGCAAAGATGAAATCAGGCAGAGTGACGATAGGCAGAGCAGAGCAAAGTAAAAAAGTCAACTTCCCCGTCCTACCAAATTAGCCGTTTCATTTCAGATGAATTCTTCTGTTATTTACGTATGCCTGAAAATTGCCTTTCAGTCTCACAATATAATGTCATTCTGCATTGCATATCATTTATATCTGCAAATTGCATCTTCTATTCATTTAGTTGAGTAAGTTGAGTTGCATTTGAATTTCGCTGATTTCTTATTTTACCCTTCTCTCAAGATAAAATATCATTTGGTTGGTCATACACACCACACCACAACTATTATTAAGTACATCATCAACACAATCAAACGGTTCATTTATATCAACAATATTATCATCACTCTGTTATTCAAATGAACTGTACAAATCTAATGCTATCTTTGCCTTCTTTGCTATGGGTGTATAAGCATATCCTCTAGGATCTGTTTTTGTCAGGTTGTGACTAGCATTCATTTTTCCCCCTTGTAGGCATTATGACAAATACTAGTTATGTGTTATGATAGTGAATAGAGATGAGACGGATAGATGCGTATAACTCATTTGATTCCCTCAATCCCAACTCCCAAACCAATCCGTCAATTATTCGCGTTTACCTACCTGTGAAAAGTCATAAATATTTAAAAGAGTCAAAAAATACGGTTGTATGCCAGTAACAAAACTTGACAAAGAGCCGAACTACAATGCCCCCATCGAAATCCAAACTGACTAATTAATAAAATATTATATTCCTATTTCTTAGCAGATGACTCACTCATGACATGACTAAGCCTACCTTCCATTTAAAATGCATTTCGAATAGACAAAAGTCATTATAAAATTGAGCCCCCTTTTAGCTAATTGGAATTTGCAATAGTTGAACTGTATATGAGTAGCCACTACCCTCTACTAATATTAATTAATTATTATCTAAATTTTCATCCATCATCTACTCAGCTAATCTAATAACAGAAACACTTAATTTAGAAGTGTGGAGATGTAAAAAGAAAATACACTACACTACACATGCAACATAATTAATAGCATTATGCAGTTTTTTGTTTGTTTCGGATCGGTCGGCTAACTGTCCACGTAGTCATGTAGGTACCTAGGTACATCTTACCGTACATTACGTACTTTCAGTGTAACAAAACGGCAGTGTTCGAGAAAAATTCTCGGTAATCGGTATTATGTCCTTAGTCCTCGTCACATTTATGGCATGGGAAAATGGAAGTTAGGATTTAATAATTTGTATTCCTAATTCTATTTACATATGACTAGGCTAGGTAACTCTTTTTTTAATGGTAAAATGTGTGTACCTATTTATAATGCTGTCCTGTGTTTCAATGCATTTACTATAGCAGAGTTAGAATTTGTATAGAACGATCCCGCTACAGGAAAAATGTTTCCCACTAACAAATTAAGAGAAACAATTTATTTGATTCATGAGTTGACGCAATAGTGACGGTAGGACATTTTTGGTGCTACCTACTGTTTCTTTGTCAGATTTAGTCAGTTGTTAATTAGGTAGACTACCTAATAACAAGTAGGGAGCAAACTAAATCAACAAAAAACTAGTAATACAATTTGCTTAACTGTTGAAGGCACCCTATATAAGGAGTAGGGCTGCTTTAGCATTTACAACTATTAATGCTTTGCATCTTCGCTTTAAGTATGTACACACACATTTGTATTTACACGCTGCATTGCATTTTTATACATTTCGTAGTGGTAAATAGGGACAGACTACCTTGGGTTGGCAGTAGGCAAAATGTAAGCTATAGTATAACTGAAGAAATAAGTCAGGTAAAGGTAAACCCACAGAGAAATAAAATTAAATGACTCCATTCGTCATTTGGGAAAAGGATGGACAGAGGAGTGATATGAACTGAGTAGAGAGAGACGGAAGGAAAAAGAGCCAATTTATTTCTCACATTCCCATCCAACATCCAAGCGTGTAGTCTACAAAGCAAATAAGACAGAGGCTGGCACGTTGTGACAGATCCTCTCTCACTCATTGTCTGTGTAAAACAACACATAAATACACAGCTAATCTAAATCTTATTTTCATTTTCCTTTCTTTGGTCACGAGCATTTCATTATTTCCCGAGTCCGTGCATTCCTATGTGATCAAGTGTCATTCTCTGTCACAGTGTTCCATAAAGTTCCCTTAATGTCCGTGTACTACTGTACAATTTGTATGAGTTGAGTACAGCTAGGAAGATCACTACGGCAGAAAAGGTAAATGAGAGAGGAGAACTCTTCCGCTTTACATTACTACAATTTACAATTGCTGAGTGGACTGTATAAAGGCTTCTTCCGACATCTTCTCATCTCATTCCGTTTGGTTTAAACGATCCTCCTGTCATTAGCTGTAGATCTGTTATTATTACATGGCAAATGGATGTACTTAGCCTATAACTAAAACTTTGAACCGATGAAATTGTTATAATTATAGCTTATAGTTGCACAGAGCATTTCACACCGCCTTCTCTTAATAGCCTCCTTGCTACTATTTACTTAGCCAACAGCTACAGCTAAAACCTACAATAAGACAACATTCATTCTCGTCTTATTCTGTCTACAGTTAAATAATGATGATAGATTACATTAGAGGATATGCAACCTTTACTTCTTAGTATTTTCCTCCAAACAAACGCACCTACAGTTTAACTTTGAGCTCAGATCTCCAAAGTCAAAGAAATAAAATTTAGTAAACCAAGCAAGGGAAAATTATGGCCATTCTTATCTAATGCTATGCAATGAAATGCAATTGAAATTGTCTTTGGACGGATGACCGCAGGTGTTATGTTATGTTGTCTGTTACTGTTACTCCTTGCAAAAAGGTTCCTTCTCTACACACTAACACTACAGATAGACATTATATATACATATACGATACTAGTTAGTGCATAGTGCATAGTCATAGAGATTTTCTGTTCCTGAGATAATTCTCTCGTAAATACACATTAGACAGATGAGTGAGATAGAGAGATCAGTTGTTGTTGTTGTGTGCAATAGTTGTTCCTTCCGGGCCATGGTTTTCCTATTTAAGAAATAAACCGTAGGCAAGGCACAAACCTTAGACAACATCAGTCTTGCTACAGTTCAGTCATTCAGTCCCACTCCTGTACCTCTATCTATAATTTGCAGCTTGTCACTGGAAAAGTTCACACCTTTTGGACTCATTCTCTATGGTGTCTGACCCTCCACTCCAAAACTTAAGTTCAACAAGTCAGAACGAATCGAGAGTCAAGGTAGATTATAAATAAAGTTGAGACGTCTGGTCCCCACAATGTTACCTGGCTTGATAACGTTGTTTATCGCAGTGTAGTAATACTTAAAACTCCTCTAAGGAATTGCATCTGTAATAAATGCAATAGACATAGCAGTGCTTTGCTTATGTGCTGATTGTTATGTTGTTGGTAGTTAATAGATCTCTTTTAGTAATAAAATACGCAGAAATCCCAGTAATAGCTCAGTAAATGTAATGGGACGCTTCGTTACGTTACGTTATGTCATGACAGAAAAAAGGACGATAGGTTTTTCATTTTCGTTTCCAGCTAAGCCTAACTGAACTAACTTGCTAAATAAATGTGCATCTTCCTCCCCTTCCTTCCTCTAACATAATGCAAGGGCAAAAAAGTCCACTTGCAAAACAAACTCTTCTTCGAGGTGGTGCAGGCATACAACAAGAGGACTGCGAGAGAGACTACATACTTATGCTTATATTACATGATACAGATAATAGTATACCTAAAATTTTCAATCTCTTTCAAGTGTTATTCTAGCGTAAAACCAAATGGTGTTTTTAACCTGACTGTTCCTCATATCTCCTGTCTAATGTGCACTCAAGGCAATAAAGTCAAAGAAAATCCTACAAGTCAGTCGCATTCATATGTTTAAACGCTGTTGTAATACAAATAATATCTGAGATGAGAGCGTCTTCCCATATTCCATTAGCATCTAGGAGGCAGTTAAAATTCCCTGTAATAATAATGCAGCACCATAGAACAGGGAGTGAAGAAGACACAATAAGACAGTAAAATCAAAGGTAAAGGAGCATTCTTGAGCAATGTAAGTATATTAGTGAACTAATGCTCCCTTCACTTAGCAAAGCACACATGTAGCATGACAGATATTGAAAACGGAAGAGAGCAAGAGGCAAAGACAATTTAGAATGATAGGAACATCATCATCATAATCGAGTTCAATAGCATCATCAAATGGAGCGACTCAGCTCAGTCAGACACATCAATGCAAAAGCAATTCTCCAACAACGAAGGCACCAGACTTAATCATTTTTCCTCTCTCTGCCTCTGCTCTCTTTTCTATCCACTCTCGCATCACACTCAAATACTCAAATCTAACGTAACCACGTCCATTACATACTTAAGTATATGTAAGTAACATACGCCGACACTCGTTGTATAATTGTAAGTACCTAAAATTTATAATACTCAACTTCACTTTCACCTCTTTTTCAAAACTTAACCATCGTAAATAAATAGTGGAGGAATATTGGTACGACAAGACAGACTAAGTACCACTAGCCACAAGATCATCCATAGGATTTACATTTAGACTTTATTATCTCTTCTCTCTCTCTCTCTCTCTCTCTCCAATAATAAAAAGCAACATAGATTTTAATTTGCTCTCCAAATGCACTGAGCAGCAATTACGAAGAGAGTTTGTTTTACCACAGGAAATTACATCGCTAATTTAAACCAATTTTAAAGATTTTCCTTCCATTGAGCATTGGATTGGACTAACTGTGTACTTGAACTTGCAATAACCTCACGTCACGAATCCGTCTCTCCCTTTTTAAATCATTGAAACTCCATCGACCCTCGTCTCGCCCTCTCATCTTCATTTTATGACGTCCTATTTAATTCCCTATTAAAGCACTTTCCATCATTTCAAATCAAAAGAATTCAACCTGAGATCCTGTTGTATGTAATGCAAGGTCAGAGCCATTATTATACTTTCACTACTCTAATAAAAATAAGACTGCATACTGATCATAATAAATACATGCCATTAGAGAACAGAACATATATTTGTATTTCTAGGGCGTTTATTTTGTCCTCTCCTACTTTTCTAATCAGTAATGCATTGACATTTAGATTAACATCCCCAATTTGGTAATTTATAGAACATTCTCTACTAACACAGAAAAAAATCTGCAATTTTTATATATAGGTACACCCAACTTGATGTATTTTAGCATTAGAAGGTAACATTATCAAAGATAAGTAAAAAGTGAATCAGTAAATGAACTGATCGAGTTCATACAAAATACTTTCAAGATGTGCAGTTTAATTTTTGACCTGAAGCACCTTTTTTACCCCAGTGTAACGAATAAAAGCTTACTAATGACCTTCGTCGTGACGAAGGCTTTCTACATTTCAAATTTACTTTTTACTTTCAAACTATTTGTTCAGTCAACATATTCATCTTCTAGCAATACAGCTACGCATTATGTTGTTAAAAATAAATTCTTATCATCATCAGGGTTTAATTTGGAATTCTGCTCTCTAGTTTATATCATTATATCCATACATAGTCGTTCTTACATAAAGGAAACAAACAACATGAGGTACTTAATGTTTTACAATAAAGTGTCAAATGGCTTGACTGATGAAGACTGCAACAATGCAACGCAATGCACAGCTTCCTTCTATACAAAACTGTTAACACTACTACTACGTAGTGGCAAAAATGCATTGAGACGACTATTTATTTAAGGATTGCAATTTCAAATCCGCTATAATAGCAGGTCAAGCAGACAGCTTGTGACACTGAAGTATATCTACCATTGAAAGTTTATACGCTCTTAAGTTGTGCTACATAACATTCGCTACAGCAATTCGAGAATTCTCCAAAATAGGTAACAGAAGGGAAGTGACAATGAACACCATAGGGGATCATTTTATGATCAAAATTTTCCAATAAATTTTCACGTACAGTTAGATCCTATGATTAAATATTACTGTAAATACTTTTGTTAAAGATTTCTCTCAACTTCAAACAGATGTCTGAAGATATTTAAGACTCTGTGCTTCGTTTCACCACTCTTTATAGCATCTGTTGAGTCTTGAGTAACAAAATATCTACTAAATAATATTACAACTAATGATGGTAACTAGCAAGTAAAATTAGGTTTATTTTTTACGCAAAAACGCATGTTATATTGCAAGCACTAGGCACACCTTCCCTGAACAACTTTTGCATTGATAAATGTTCAATAAGGTTTCTTTGCAAGATCTGTTCCACTGTTCGAATCTTGTTATGAAATCACATTTGTTTATTTACCTATGCAAATTCTTAGGGAACCCCATCCGTACGGTATTCATCTACACCGCAAAAACCGCAAGCAACTCGCAGATTATGTAATATTAATATTTATCTGTATACTATTTATAGGATTTTGCTAGCTATGTAATACGAATAACACAACTCATTCAATTTATTTTACGCCTTTTCTAACCTTTATTGCTACACCAAAGGTAAAAATAACCATTTATTACACTACTAAATGCCGTTTTCCCGATTGGGCTTTGCTCATAAATATGCAGATAATGAATGTCTCTTTTTGTCTATACAGTTTATGTAATGAATACTAATTACTATAACTTAATTTTGGTAGCAATCTTATATACTTATTGTGTTTTTTACTAATAATATTATTAGATTATTACTCAATTTATCATTTTTATTACCTCTCAACTTAAAAGAGCTTACTTATATGCGTAGTGCGTACTATACCCAAATACCCACACGTAGGAGCTTAATCGTATTCTATACAGGAAATACTCTTCTACGTACTACAGAATACATATTATTTGCCTTGGCCGAAGATATAGAATTGTACATGTGCTCAATTTTAAACACATGTACATGCAGTCTTAATAAGGTAAATAGATGCCAATAATGGTAGTCCGATTATATCGACTATGATTGAAACGAGATAAGGAGAGTCGACTATTTTCTCTGAATGCGTTGAATGCATCTTGTTTGTATTGCGTTTAATGCAAAGTTTTGAATGAAAAGCAAAAAAATACATTAAGTGGGCAACGAATGCAGTAGGGAAGGGACATACATACCGTAAGTCCACACAAAAATAAAGTCGAGAAGCTGAGCGTGAGTTGATTTGAGCGAAGATTTGAGATTGACTTGGCCATCGTTCGTGCCAACGCTGTCAGCAATCAAGATCGGCTTTAATTTCCTGACCTAATAGTTCCTTTGAATGAGCATGTCAAGTTAGATACATCGAACGAAATGTTTCCTTAAAAGCAAAGGGGATGGATTAGACTGGAAAACAGTTTGCTCGTTGACTAAACTCAGCAATTGTTGGACTAACAAAAAGAAAGGGCAGAATTACTAGCTACCAAGCTAAATAAATAAATAGTACGCGTTGATGTCTAAACAAAGTCAGTCAACACAGGCAGGATTCAATGGAATAGGAGGACGACGCATCTTTGTGCAGTCAAATAAATTTCTATGCCATGCCATCAACTTCTGGTGCAGTGCAAAGAAACTGAGGATGAGAAAAGTGCGAACGCATTTACAATGTTCTTTTGCCATTCAAACATTCAGTCAGTCCACCCACATTTTCTAACAATTCAGTGACTTGGGACTTTTCATACAGTTTCTTACAATCTTATCATCATCTCTCCCTTATAGTCCAGACCTAGTCACGACGAATAAAATTATAACAACTGAAGAACTGAACTGACGTGCTTAAAAATAAGTGTAGACCAGAAGCCACATAAATATCGTAGAGACATTGATATCTTCATACCACAAGTAATTACTATTCATAAATTCATAATTGTAAGTCTCTAAATAATATTTAAATAACATCTCATTTATCAATTTACTATAATAACAGATCCGAAATGCCATTGTACTTTGCTATTGTAATATGCGCTAATGGGTTAATTAAATATAAAGTTACAAGAGAGGTAGATGGATTGGATATGTCATCAGTCATCATATTATATTGTGTATTTGTAACTAAGTAAATAAATGGAGGTTTTAGTATAATTGGTTATTAGTGGTAAGTGAATTGCCCCACAGTGAGTAAGGAATTTAAAACAAAGTAGATCCATCAAAATAAATGCAAATGCAAAGTAAACAGTGTTTGATTCCACCCAGGCGTAGATAGTGTGTGAAGATGAATAGTAGTATGCCCCAATACATCCTGAGTGCACAGAATTAGAATTAACATAATAAAACACTTCTCTGCTCATTATTTGACACAGTGGAAGAGAAAGAAACAATATCGAGAGCAGGAGAATGAAGCGGTGCTGCGCTTGTTGGCTACGTGTACTTTTGCTCATTTTCTGCACTTAGTGTAAAGGTAATAGTAGCAAAGCCAAAACATACATATCGTTTAGTTTAGGGTATAAAAATATAATTTGCATGCATGCGCGTAATACCTACTTACATATATAGGTATAGGCATTGAGACTTAAAAGTTGAGAAAAAGAACCGTTTTGTGATTTGATAGCAGTGTAGAGTATCACATTCCTCTTTGTACTATTTTAATCTTGACTTTAACGCTTGGAACTGATATACCAACTAAGTAAGTCTAAGTCTAACTTGCATTTAAAAAAACATGTGCATCGCTGTGCGTTATATTATTATTAAGTTAAGTACTTAAAAAGTATAATAACCGAGTGCTACACACCGTTTGTATTGCATTCATAAATAACACTGAGAGATGCTTCTTCCTATGTAGCTTCAAATAAAGCTGATATTATGTACGTACCTTACACTTAAATTTTACACCTGTACTTGCGTTATTTAGTAGGCTTGTAAGAACGGAACTTGTGTACACGTTCACGCATGGCCTACCATATTATACAATTGGCATAGGAAAATAAAGAAGATCCTTATACAGCTATCATTACAATGCAGCATCTTAAAATTCTTTAAGTATGCACGTACATTTACATCACTGCACTGCCAGTAGTATACGCACATTACACATGTAACCTCCTTGTCTATAGGCAAAGAAAATAATAGCTGATACCTAGGAGGCAGTTCATCCGCAGCTATATATTTCCATTCTATATCTAATATATCTATTTGACAGAGCACCATGTAAATCCTCTAAAAAGGAGTTTACTATCAAACTATCAATGTTATATATTTAAGGGAGTAAGTAAGCACATTGTAAACCAAGTTCGCAGTTTAGTGCATACAATGTTAAGGAATTGTTCTTTTATAGGATGTGATGTCTTTTGTAAAGTGTAATGCACACCAAAATCCTAATCACACACAATAGAGCAACATTGTGCATCCAACACTAATGTTCCCTTGTACTAGAGATGATGAAAATAATATATATTGGAAGTCAGTGATGGTATATAAGTATAGATAGCATATAGATAGGTAGGCATTTCTTTTGGGGTTTAGTTTTAGAGCAACCTTCAGGAGGATGACGATTATAGAATGATCAAAAAGAACTAGAGACCCACATTCAGCGAACCTGTACAATTCAATTGTTTACTTTTGGAATTCTTCTTGGTCTACCTCTTATTGATGAGCAGAATTGTAAACTGAAAAGATATTCAGGCAGATGAAAAACAAAACTCACAGAAACCGCAGGTAGCCTTGCTTACCTATTCTGTAAAACGACTAGAGGCATTCCTTACCCGCACTACCAAAAACCAAACCAACTGTACTCAACCCTTATATTATCACTTTAACTTTACTTTTGTAAATATAGCAGAATTCTACTATTTCATGCTAGTACGTGACTATGTATCTCCATCTTTATTTCTCAGCTATAGTAATTGTCAATCTATCTATACCCATAAAATAATGGGTTAATGTCATTGTTATAATTGTATTTATGACGTGTATACAAGGATAACAAGAAAACACATGGGTTCTCAAATCTGTGCGTACTGATTTCACAAATTTTAGCACATTGTTGAATAACCTGCGTAAATCTGTAATAGTTATGGCACATAGAAGAAAACCGCCGAAACACACAGCAATGCCAATGCCAAGTCATGTAACGCAACGAATATGGGCTACATACGTCATGCGAAAACTACATTCGAAAATAATACAATGCCTTTTTAAGTTACATAACAGAAGTCGTTATTACTTACTTACTAACTAACCTGTAATTGTTTCGTTTCAGATTCTTTTTCTGCGAACCACAACTATTTCTCTCTGTTAATTTTGCGTAGTTGAACAGCTGGATATTTTGCCAATGAAAACTTTTCATGTAGCTATTTATACAGAAAATTCATATTACTTTAGTACTCCATAATAATATTTCCTATATAGAAATAAAATTGTTTCACTTAATTCTTAGATCAAAATTTGGTAATGGTAAATATGTTTTACGTCGCAATCCTCAAAGCCTAAAAAAGTGTTCATAATTTTTAACTGTCACACACTCAAATGTAGTCGAGTTGATTTTTTGAAAAATAATTACCTAAATAAACAATAAAAATCAAAAAACCGCGAGACGTTTCGCGGAGATCATTAGCTGCACTAATTATTTTCTAAGTGTAAACATTTTTAAAATGATGATGAGTTGAGTACCCTACCCATAGTATTACTTTCCCACACAGGTACGGTACACTTAAAGGAAAAAATGGGATAGACAAAGCCACCGTGAAAAATAATCTACTTCGAGCAAACTACGAAATTGGAGTATAAAAACTGAATAAACTACTATTACCTCTTCTCCTCGTTGTAACTTTGTAACAGAGTACATGAGCATATGAATTCAACAATAAAGAAGTGCATAATTGGGAAGAATCAGTGCGAATTGCACGTATCAGTAACACCAAGACCAAAGAACTGACTAAATGAAGCTAGCTAAATAATTTGATATTACGATAGACATTAGTAGTAGTGATAACTGGTTAAGGTATGGTAGCTGAGGCGCATACGATGTGAACAATAATAAAGTACCTATCTATAAGAAGACGTTGCGATATGATTATTATGATCTACTGAAACATATACATATAAATAAGCTATGAAAAAGTAATAAAGAGGATTCTAACGTTGCCTTTCTTTTGAATGAACATTTCAGCAATCGTGGTTAGCCGTTGCAAGTGCAGTGGCTCATTCAGCAGCTACCGAAACGAATCATCAACTTCCTATCGGAGATGATTCTAAGCCGACCAAGTACCACTACTACCCTCATAACCAGCACTTGTATCTTCTTCCAGAGTGTGCCACACAGCAGGTACGCTTCTCCTAATCTCTCACAATAATCTCATCATAGCACAATAGAAACCTTAAGTCAGTCAGTCAGTCAGTCAGCAAGACATTATAAAAAATTGAAGCAAATAATATATTTCGTTGAATTCTCAGTTTAGTTAGTTAGCGTACTATGATTACTTCACACTTTTGACTTTGCACTGTAGCACTCTAACGAGCGAGCAGTGAAGCCAGATTTCTTACCTAAGGACACAACAAACAATAACGAAAGAAGAGCTAGTCAATAATAAGCTAGCTAAATAAGCGTAAATGTAAATAGTGAGCATTTGCATCCCATTTCTTAACAACATGCATGACCATAATAATCTTTACAGCTTTCATATCTTAATCGTATCATTCGTATCAGGTGCAGATGCAACATCAAGAGTTACGCGCTCCTGCTATAGAGCAATAAATATAGGCACTTCTGATTAAATGGATTTATATCTCAACTCTATGGAAAAACTTACTTTTCTGCTTGTCAATACAATTCAAACATATTTAGTTAACGAAACAAGAAAGAAATCTTCTCTTGTTTACATCCATAAAACACCTACTTAGTTAGATATTCACTCAATGTATCAATATCAATGAATTTTTCTTTTCTTTAGTGTACTACAGATGCTACTACATCTGCAACATAATTAGGTGTTTAGAAAAATTCTTTAGGTCACTATAATATTATTAGTTCGATCACTTCTACCGTGCACATATTATGGACAAGTGTATAGTAAAAAAAAAAGTAAAGTAACTAGTCTGGTTGCATTATGGCAGTTAGCACGTACACAAATAAATACAAAAACTACAGTTTTCTTAACTACCAACGGTAAAAATGAAGATTTGGATGATGTACTACATTTGCACATTACAGATTTCTCATGACTTTAGATTTACTAATTAGGATGAAAGTTGTTGAGTATGTAGTTGCAGACAGATATGCACATATCATCTACATTATTTATACACGTTTCGGTAACTACTTACATACTACATAATTAGATTCCATTGAACAATGTAAACCAAACTGGTATGACGTATGAAATATGAAACTGACTTTCTTATTCTTAAAAACAGCAATCATTAATTAAACATTAATACCTACTCTTTCTTTGCATCACAGGTTTGTAGTGCCGTGTATTTGCGTCTAAATTACAGTCAGCCGTTGTGTGCCTGTCCAAATTTTCATGAGCCCTGTTCTGTTAGCACAAGAGCTGACGATCGGCATACGATACCTTTAAAAACTGGATCTCAGTCTCAGGTAAGGCATTGCCTAATATTTATGTGACAATCCTATGGCTCTTCTAATTACTATAACGTATTATTACATTAATTGTGTCTAACATTAACAACGGATTTTGTAGGTACGTAATTTACATTGTTATCGTTTTAACTGTATCATCATATTTCATTTTACATTATAGACATTATACATTCTACTACACAGACTACACGCAGTACTTACATATAGTACATATCGACGTGCTATTATAATCTAACCCGACAGTAGGAAACACTGTAATGGTCTCGTATGGAAATAACCACCTCAATGCTCTAATATTAATCAGTACTTAATAAAGAGTGAGTCCCTAGGT
>JABASI010000594.1:0-35437 GCA_019776505.1 Tomocerus nigrus | reverse complement strand
ACTGCATTTAGCATTATTAATGATAAATAAAAAATGTACATAAAAACATGTCCCACAGAATGAGTGTAGGTAATGTGAAGAAATGTGATATACTTAAGTAACAGTTTAATTCGGCTATAAAAGGATAATACAGGGATAGTGTTTCCACCGTTGAATTGAGCACCAGTTTGTAATGAGGGAGAGAGGCCATTTGTCAAGCTGAGTTTTTTTTATTTAGTAATAAAATGGCTTTTTAGACCAAGTGGTGTCTTTTCTTTGAAATAGACCCAAAAAAGGGACCTTTATTGCAAATTAAACGGTTTTTATTTAAGTAGGGCCCTCTATAATAATCATGTAGAGATATAGGGATGGAGTAGAGCGAGGGAGACTTGTCGGAAATCACCATGCAGCAGAGTGTGCAGGGTGCAATAAAAATAAAGAATAATGACAATGGTCGTAGGAGCAGGGATAGGGAAATAGACTAGGACATTAATATCCCATTGGACGAACAATCATTGAAAATGACAAGTCTGCCTATCACATCACGATTGCAGATTTTATTATCAACGAAGAGATTGACCTAAAAAGTGACGGAATGAAATGGTTGATTATATACACTCACTCCAAGTCCAACTCCTATACACATCGTATCTACTTAAACGGGTTGAGACTACATGACTACTTGTTGCATTAGGTGTGCATCTATTTAGAAGGGATAACAAAGCCATCCTGTCTGACGTCGTGTGGTGTGTCACAACAATTGTAGCATCAATTCAATGTATTTATATCTGCTGAGTGAGTGTATATGTAATGCAGTATATATAGCCGACAACAATATTTAGTGGATACAATGGCAGATCTATTCTATTTCGGCGAATGCTCTTCTGCAATGTCTTGGTGAACAATGCCTGATGGTCCCATCCAAGTCTAAGCTAGATCGAAAAGCCAGCCTCACAATTTCCTCCTCCTTCATTATTATCAACAACTATAGTATGGCGAGTAATAAA
The DNA here is from genome assembly GCA_019776505.1 of Tomocerus nigrus. Classification (NCBI taxonomy): domain Eukaryota; kingdom Metazoa; phylum Arthropoda; class Collembola; order Entomobryomorpha; family Tomoceridae; genus Tomocerus; species Tomocerus nigrus. Next base: position 34,451 of record JABASI010000594.1, on the reverse strand, counting down.
TAGAAAACGAAAGAAAGATCGTGTAGGAAGTTATAATCTGAGAGATGGGTGGAATCCTAATAAAATAGATCAATCGAATTGCATACCATTAAAAAACGCAGATCACGCTCTTATTTTCTTTTATCTAAATGTTCTCCTTTACAACTTATTACTAGATGCTGTATAGCTATTTCATATATTTAAGGATGAGGATTTACTTTTACTACGACGAGCTCTGTGTGCACTGGGATTCCTTATAGTAATCCAGATCTGCGTGTGCAGTGCACCACGGCACAACGGCACGTACTGATTGCGAGCTGAGATTTTCTCATATGTCTGCAGCTTAGCAATGTGCCTTCAAAGAATTTCATCTGATTAAGTGCAACTACTTCATCTGATTGCAGGTAAAATAGTTCCATTATTGGTCAGAGTCTTAATTATGTAGAACATTCAAACATTCTCACTTTTTCTTTTCCACCAATTCATGTTGCTTAGCCAAACTATCCATCTTCAATTATACCTAGAGAGTCCAATTGTAATGAAATGACCCAGAAAACCTAATCGAATGATTTCACCTTCAATTTTCGGTAATCATCAATGGATTTACAAACAATAAATGTTATCTCATTTTAGTTTAGAAAATACTCAAATTTCTCTTATTAATTTACTAGCTTCATTTTCCAACTAGTGCAATTATTAAATTGCTCGATTTTTCTCTCTTTTATGTCCTGTCTATATCTACAAGTGTTCAAAACAAATCCCAGAAACTTGAGCACGAACGTACCAGTAATTAATATGACACTTATTTGGTGCCTAGTCCAGTTTTTGTGGGAGAGAAAGTCTAAGGGACACCCTAGTGGCCAATTAATGCTTAACATTGGTCAATGTATGGGCTACCTCTATGTAATTACAGGAATTCTAATCACATTTAAGTAGAGGTATTAACAATATGAACGCTATACTTATGAATGACCTGGCAAAAGGTTACGATCCAAATGAGAACATTTGTATTCATATAGATTCCACAAATCAATGATTTGAAATTGCACGTCAAATTATATGCTGCAGTTTTTGCAGGGATACTCCCAATAGCAACTACTGTTATAGGTAAAAAGCTCATAGGCCGTTTAGTTGTAGGCACCGAACCGGTTTCTGATAAATACGGTAGTTCCCCACGAAAGTAAGTATTATTTCATTCCATTTCATTCTAATCTCTACAACTAATCCATACATACAGGACAAAACGCGTTCATGAGAAATTGATACCCACCTCAAATGCACAGATAATATTTCCAAATTACGGCAATCCCTGTTATGCAATTTAATATCACACCTTCAGAAGCTACTAACCAATACAATACACACAAAGTAAAACATGTTATTCCTGTTCCTAAAATAAGTAAGAAGCACAGCACACAATCATTATGCCTACCTAAAAAAAACATGCTACATATAATATTGGACAACGAATAAAAGGATATCAACATCAAGCAAGATCCATCCTGCCGCTACTATCCATCACTTTATTGTTGCTCCTGTTCAAGATTATACTGTTGTTTTAGATTTTGCGATCAATATTTTTATACGAAGCTTTTCGGTATTTCTGTTCCCCAAGTGCTACTCCTATCACAACCTAATAATAAGTATTCCATTATTTTTGTATACTGTTACACAATTGCTTATTTTGATGCAACAGAAAAAATCTATATGCATACAGTATCCATTATGGATGCCATCAAACGCAAATACATCCTTCCATTCGTATGCATTCAAATGTTTGGAAACACGCGTAGATTACGGTTTTTGAAGAAAGTTGCAATTTACACAAAAACTGATTGTTATGCATAAAATTCCGCTTTTTGATTCTACTTTAATATATTGGTATTTTCAAGATTTTAACAATAATGGAAAATTTACTAATTCAATAATATTAGACTGAAGAATGGAAATGAATACAAGTTCATTGCATATATATAGATCGCCACAAACGCTGTTGGTTAGTAACATTACATTTATGGCCTGCGAAGAGGTAGGTAGGACGTAGGACTGTGTTTTTGCATTGGGAGTGTTCAGTGGCAATGAGTGCCATATCGATGCCTCAGTACGCAGTAGGTAGGTATTGTTGTTTATTGAACCAGAACCAACTGTCAATAGCTGTGTAAATTAATAGTTTGTTTGCTACTTTTTTGTTATATTCACATTCACTACCTGTAGTTACATGAAATGTGTGAATTGGGTTTGGGAAATAATAACAGGAAATCAAATGCAAAGGAATACAGGGTACTGCGTATATTTTTCATGGCAATAAATACCCTCATAAGGAAGGACACTATTGCGCTGTGTACAAACAAACTGTTATGCAGTTCCCAGAAAATTACTTTGTCAACGGCATTGTTCATTTGTCAATATTCATTTCTACACAAATGTACAATAAAATATGTAACAACTGCATTAAATGCTATTAGTTGTCTTGTGTTATCTATCTACTTTGCAGTGTGTAGTAACTGAGATTATTGCATAATGCGGTAGCAATTTCACCGACAGCTAACTAAAGATGAATGGAGAATATAGGGCAATATTTGCTTTGAGTACATCACATGAAAATTAGTGGGAAGTCAATTAAGGAAAACACTAGATTAAGCGCATCTTACTAATCAGAGTAGAATCTAATTACCAATGACGGAATAGTGTAAATAAATAAATGGATGGAAATATTGTGGGAAAGGGGTGCTGACCTGTAACAATGAACATGGACTGGACATTTGGTGTCTGGGTTGTAGATGAGTAGAATGCAAGAGACGATGTCATCGTTTGGAGGCGGAGCTTGGAAAACACAAGTGATTGCATGGTGAGGAATGAAATGTTTCTCAGTCTGACTCTCTGAACTGACAATCCGGTGACCACAAGGGATGATTCTCAGACCTTTATTCGTCACTTGGAGAGTGACTTTGAGAGCTTGCATTCGGGACTCCTGAGAGACGAAGTACTGGAGGACAGGCTCAATGTAATGAGGTCCTCGGAGCCCTTTGCTCTCTTTGGCACCAAGAAACAACACATAGTAGGATGACTTTTTCATTTCCGACATGATTGCTCTTTCCACAAACAAACGTCTCACTCTTCCTCAATCTGTCTCAAGAGACACAAGAATATTCTGCTTATTGGTCCAAGAGGACGACGAAGTTGGACATCGACCGGATAGTTTGACGAATTTCCTGCAGTCCTTCAATATATTTCAATATTTGAAGCTACAGATGAAAATTCGGAAGAAAAGTGCCGCCGTCGACGTTGAGTTTATTTCTCCTGGGAGTAATCTGCAAATAAAAAAATTTTCTCCATTAGAAAAACAGAAAAATAAGAGGAGGATGTACCAAATGCCTCCATTTGAGGATTTGCATTCGGACAGAGTGACAAAGTAATCCTGAGTAATTTACACCACCGTTAGAGAAATTATAATGGTTTTATGATAGCATGACGTTGCTACTCATAGAAAATGGAACTGTTCTCACGGTTTAATTGTTGAGCTGTGCTCAGATAGAAAAGGCAATGGAGTGGACATGAAATAATTCTTTAGCTACTTGGTGTTACAGATATGTAGTTGTTCACATGTGTGGCTACCAATATTTAATTCATTGTTTCCTTGAGTAATCATTATTTTGGAGATAATGCAAAGTGCAACCTTAGGGAGAGGGACAATAAAACATCATAGACAAACTGTTTGGTATATTCAGAGATTTGATTGTCGTATATTCAATTTGCATAGCAGGAATGTATGGTCGGTCGGAGGAGCCTACTTCGTCCACTTCAACTCTACTCGGCGAAAATTGTCATTTATTAACCCTTTGGGTAGCAATCTAACAATTGTCCTCTCATGTACATCAGCATTTCCCAACAGAGACTGACACACTACCTTAAACACAAAGCTCTGTTCTCTTCTGGCTGTCTACTTGAGTTGACAGCTGTCGTAGCCTCTAGTAGTGGCACTGCACATTCATAGCTCCCTACTACTCCCTACCCTACTATTATATTATTTATAGCCTTATTTCTTCTCCAAGTGTTCACACCTGAGATTCCACATGCCCATTTCATTTTGCACACTGAAAAGTCTCTTTTTGTCAGCAAAGCCTGATTCTGACTATTAAACGATTATTTACGACATAAAAACTCTGCTCTGTCTGCCTCTGCAGCCCATGCACACTTTACTATCGAGGGATTCTATTAAAATCCATTTGAGTCAGTTAGTAAAGTGTTTCGTTTGCTGAGTAAATAAGTATGTGTGGATGCAAGATGCAACGGAGGGAATAGATACAAGTGGAGTGGAATGGTAGGCCATTAATTCTGCTAAGCAACAATGCAGTTCTAGTTGTCATCGAACGAAGCTAGGTTAGGCAGTCCATAGTTAAAAGGCAAGTAATCTGCGAAGATATTATGATCATGATATAAAACGACGGACGTAAATAAATATGAGCTTGGATGGAAAGGACAGCTAGATGATTACAATCAGAATCTATAATACCTACCTACCTAGCTATATTAAATGTATCAAAGTATAAACAGATACCTTGAGATAGAGTCCCATTTACTACGTGCATATTATGGAGCACTCAGATTAGCTCCGTCCGACGACCAATGTACACAAACTGAGAGATACTTACTCAAGTTACGGTTTTATAACAGGTTGTTCCAAATATGGACACAAGGGAATACAGTTACATTTGCTCACCTACTCTTTCTGTCCCGTTCTCTTCTAGTGAATGTGATTATTGTCTTCGCCACTCCACACTCTGATACATTACATTACTTTACATCACATAGTACTATTTACGATTAGGCAGGTAGGCAGCTATACTTTGATAAAGATACCAGAGCCCCATTAAAAATACTATCTCACTGTCTCACAACACCTTTCTTTATAACTACTGCACTAATCTACATAATATTTTAATGGCTACCTAATTCCGAGTATCTTTACTACTGTTGCAACCACCATTAAAGCATATAGCCATAAATTCCACCCCTCAAATACTCACTCCTAGGACACAATTATATTATTAGCCATGCAGCAGGCATATCAATGAGATGCCATTAAATACATACTTCTTTTATTATCTGCCTCCACTGCATCGTGTATTTTGGTAAATATCCTCACTAATCCCATTCATTTATATCCACTCACCTCCAACGCCGACCAATCCACTCACACGTCTAAAAATTCACTAGGGAAATTCACGAAGAAATCAATTACCCAAGAATGGTCTGAGTCTGACTGATCTTAGGCTAGAGATATTTTCTACTCAGTTCCCCACATTCTACATCTATCCCTAACAGTAACTAATACATTTTGACAAATTTTCCTTCAACTCTCAGGCATTTTCCTCTACTCTTTAGTCTCATGCAATTCATGTAATTATACGAGAACGGATACTTGCAAAAAAAGTTTAATCCACCATGTACAACTAAGTTGTTACCTACCCACATTTACTTACAATTCACTGCAAATTAATTCTTCAACCTTGTAAAATTTCAATTGCTAATGTTTTTGCAGTTGTTAAAGATATTAAGTACGTATTTGTTGTGTACGTATCGTATAGCTTACCAAAGAAAAACTCTAAATTATCAGCAAAAATTCACAGACATTGCTCCACAGATATTTTTGCTTTCAGGAAATTATTTATTTATTCATTTAAAACCACAACACTCATGTGAATTAAATGGTGCACAAAACACAATTATTTATTACCTCTTTTTGATTTTGAAATGTGCCTACCTATTCCTGCTAGGTATGAAATTAAATAGTCTTTCTCATTGTATTAATAAGTCATAAAGGATTTAAATCAAAGAAAACTTTCTTCTCTTTCCCTAAATGTCCATTTTTTGTGCATGTTCACTAATATCGATCCAAAATTGGCATCTCGCTAGGTGTATACATGTTAACCAAACTAAGATTTATGTATGAAAATATATATTTTGTGCCCAAAAGGCCAATTTAAAAAGGAAAACATTGGAATGGTCTACATCAACGAAGGTAAATTAGAATACTAATAATATTATGTTCATTGGGACTCTAGTCACCAGACCGTTGAAAATGAATAGCCATAATTACAGGTACTTAAAGGGGTAGGTAATCAAGTGAGAAGTTGTAGTGACAGGAAAGGTAAAGAGGTCCGTTTTAAATAATGTGTCAAGTATCTGGCTACTTGAGTGTAGTTATTATTGTCAGCCGTTTATTTCTGTCCCTATTAAAGACGCATATATCACCACACTACTACACCAAACCTAATGCGTAGATAGATACTTAGATACATTCAGCTCTCACGTCAATCAACCTAATTCTTTAATTCTTTCAATCCACTCTCACATCTCATCAGACAGAGAGAAATAGAATATCTTCCTAGTAGCAGAAACGACTACAATTCAATAGACAATCCCAGTATATGTCACTTATTAGTACCTACTCATTATTACAAAGCGCATTAGTTAAGAAACAAAAGATTTCTTCACCTTAAAGATGTCTATGCCGTGAGTAAGACTTTCAGTCTCGATGCGACCTGTCGGAAAAATTAAAGGGTACAAATCTTCCTTGGCCACAGAGGTGCACAGCTACATACTATCTGACTAATCTGACAGTAGCAAGTCCTTAGGCAGTAAATCATACAAAAGAAATAAAAGTGGCAATCAGAAAACCAGAGCAGGATATCTATGCGTGGTATCGAAATTCCAAGTAAAGGAAAGATTAGTATGAAGTAGTAGTTTGTCCTCTGGTTAAACATTGAATTAAATATCTGAAATGACTGAAAAGGCATTTAATCGCCACAGGAATCACAATCAAAAGTTTCACAATTAAAAAATGATGTATATTTGCACATCGCCACGTCGAAACTTCCCAAGCACATGCACACTGCTGTGCTATACGTGTCGTGTAGCTACCTACCCTACCTACTTACTACTACTACCAATACGACGAGTACCTATCTAAATAATAGCCAGTCTCACACAATGGCAGGTAAGTAGGTACTGCAAAAGAGATACAGAATAGTAAAGTACAGTTGGCAAGTCAAGTGAACGAGTAGAAGTATCTCATTCTTGAAGATAGGGATGATGTATACATAATGGATGCACGTACATATATTCTAAGCAGAGAAGAGTATGTGATAGTTTATTTGTGCTCGACTGTGTAATGTGTACAGAGTCTATTGCCATGTAATGTAACAACTTCCTACGAAAGTGAGCTGTTGTTGTATGTAGCGGAAGTGTGCAAAAACTGTTGTTGCTCTGTCTGAAAATCGCAGTGATAGAAAAAACAGAGACACTCTTCTTCTCTGTGAAGTGTAAAGTGTAGAGTCATATGAGAATGATAATGGAATAGAGACATACGTAATAGTATATCTCGCAACAACTACAATTAGTAGTAGTGGAGTACAAAAGAAGAATGTCTTCTGTGATGTGTGTGGAGAGTCGTTGAAATTTTTACCTGATGTGCATGTAATGTAACAGTATTTATGTACATCTGTCTGTATTATTATTAGCTACTATATTACCTACATATTTTTATTCTTCACCTTAATGGAAGATAGTTTGACTTACATAGCTCTATGCATTTCTAGATAGTAACTGGATATGTCCATTTCATTACGTACTCATGCTTATTATATTTGGATAACACATTTTAGCCCACGACTAATAATATTTCCCTGCGAATGCATACGCGGTAGTTATGTTATGTGTCAGCAAAATGCAAATCCTCGGCTACCTACATACATAAGTGCCTACTACAGAGTGTGGAGTGGCATAAAAGTAGAATCTTCCTTTTTCCTACCTTTTTGGCTCACTTGCTGCTGAGAATCGAGTTTTTTGTTGTTGTGGTGTTGGTGGAATATTCGCAATTCCTAATTGAAACAAAAAGCATGGAGTTTACGTTTCTTTTCTAGCTCACTACCGTACGAAAGTATCTGATGATGATGAGATCGTTTTATTTTGTACAAAAAAAGTACCAGTGGATTTAGAATGCAATGCTATGCTAATGCTACATATAAAGAGAGGAGGAAAGGAACTGAGTTGATCGGCTTGACTTGGACTACAATTTAATTTGCATTTGCACTGAAACCGTCGCTTCGTCGGGCGACGTTGAATTCTAAAGGAGAAACTGACATGTAAACCAAAATGCTTGGGTAAACCGAATCGAAAGAAAGAGTATGGCAAATTGCAAATGCAAAATTATTGCATTTGACGTATTTGCAATCCACGCCGTCTCTTAATTCTGTTATTCTGCATTGCATTGTAGCGGTTCGCAGACGTCAGCCAGCTAACTTACTTTTATTCAACTAGGCAATAATATTTTCGCGGATTGCCTATAGTGAACAATCAAATCAAAGAGTGTAGGATGTGGGATGATGGGAGCTGCTAACGAAACCAACACCCACACACCGATGGAAGTGTAACATGCAAATATCCCAACTTATAGCGACAAAAGTAAACTCAACGAATATCCACACGTTTTTCACAGTTTGGTAATGTGAATTAGGTGGTTTCTTTCTGTCTCCGCACTCCTGAATTATACGGTTAGTATTTTAGTATTTTCATCCTGCATTGTCATTCTTTGCATTATGTCTCTCCTCTCTGCCACTTCTTGTTCATGCTTTACTACCTGTCTCTAGGATCACTATATGTAAGAATTTTTATGCACTCGTGCACCTATATACCTATGTTTGCATATACAGAATGATAGTATTAGTATATGGTTTTCCTGTCAGTGCAATACTGCATAATAATATTATAATTTATAATAATGCCTCTGCACAGAATTATATAGTTGGATCTGGGGAAGGATTAGATCTGAAAAGATAATACCTACTTCCACTTTTTCTACCTATTATAATGTGAGTAAGCGTTCACATTCAAATCTCAGGCATTGTTTGATACAAAGTTGATAACATAATTGTAAGTTGTACTTACTTGATTTAGGTACATATCTATGATGTTCCTAGTGTATTTCAGCTACTCATCTTACAATGCAAAGATAATTATGCAAATTATAATTACATTTGACACAACTCTTGAACCATTTACTACTTCACACTGTATTAGCTAGCTACCTACCTAATCGCTTGCAATGGAAGTTTATTACAAGTACAATCGCTGATGTAATACTAGAACATGTCTTAAGTTTACAATAATGACACGTCACTATGTTGGAAAAATTCCATAGGCAATTAAAGCAATAAATTCCTCTAACTAAATTGAGTACACAGCACTGATTGCCTACTCGAAGAAATATTATATAAACAAGGAAATACTAAATGGCTCGATTAATTCTTTTCTACCAGGTATTATGTTACATAGATAGCTAAGTCATCATATTTTATTATAAATGTGCTTGGGATTGTGTGTCATAGTCATGTGCAATGCAAATGGGCCTTTGTCTCGTCTTGCCATAAAATTGCAATGAAAACTTATTATTGAATTGGAAGGATAATTTTACCCGTGCAGAGTACAGTACAATATAATATTGTGTCTGACTCTCGAGAAAAGGCTTATTGACAAAGATAACGTATTTTAACACGTTAATAAGTGTAGATTTTATTTGTGCTGAAAGTGCTGATACCTAATTTAGTTCTTTTCAAAGAACAACTTGTAGATACATGATACATCCTCAGCAGCGATTAATGGCACGTAGTAAATACTGAAGAAGGATAGGCGTGGAAGAAAAGAAAGACTTTTCGATTTTATTTTACAGACAGACAAGTTGCATGTAAATTAGTGCGGCGGAAATTCTTGGGGTGTGTTCCTTTTTAAACTCGCAGTCAACTTTGAGGTCTTTTGCATGCTAAACCTTTTTCACAGACTTGGGACTTGTTCATATTATTGCTGAGTGGTGGCTTCATTTCATATACTCGAACGAGAGAGTAAAATTCAAGCAAGACACATGGTATGAGAGACTTGAACTGAATAAGCAGCAGAAGGGAAGTGGCAAGTAGAAAAAGGATACAAATCCTTTATACTATTTACACGTCTACATTCTGACAGTTTAACATAAATTCTTACGGTTACATTTATACAGAAAATTTCAAATCTTACACTCAAATCGATTTTTGTACCACGAAGGAGTTGTCGTCGTTGAATGCTTTGCATCTCTCCATGTAAGTGTGTAAATATATTTGACAAACTTTACATAGAATAAGAAATGATAGAGTTAAGTAAGAAAGGATATACTTTACCTACTTATTAATTTTTCGTTCATGAGATTTTAAATCCTTGAACATCCTTTTTCACTTTGCTACCGTTGCTTAATGAATTCTGTAGTATAAGCTACATATGTATTTATTACTAGAGCAAACGTACTCAGGAATGCTTAAAAATCTGCTCACATATAATTTTGTAGAACTTGAATTGCATATCTCTGTATACTAAATACGTAACAATCATAGCTATTACATCCACAATTCACACTGCAACCTCAATTATTATACAAAAGGAATTCCTATCTAAAAATATTACGACTTGCTTACTATTGTGGCCTTTTGTTCATGAACTACCTGTGTATTTTAGTAGGTAGCATATGTTCCAGTTTGCTTATTATCACAGTACACGTAATGTTAGTAATTTTCTTCTGTTGTACAACACCTCGTGGAGTACTTAAAAATATGCACAGGTATGTAAAGGAATAGAAAACGTCAAGTAGTAAGAGTAAGGTAAGAGAATTTTAGAGTAGGGAAATAATTCATTATGCAAGTAGGTAGGTAGGTATGTATGAATTGCTTACTATTATTGTTGTTAAACAATGAGGCCATTGTTTAAAATCTGAATCATAGACACATGTTGTAAATGGGAGTGTGTTTAAGAAATTATGACTAATTAAAGCCTAATTATAGGTGCATAGAGTTCATGGCCCTTGTGGAGGTGTTCTAAGATTGCCATTTTTGCTATTCTTGCGTAAACAACAAAAAGATGTAGTTAAATGATTAGTAGCAGTCTTATGGTAGGAGGGCAGTAGGAATTTATTCGGTAGCTATAAAGAGCTCAGGTACTTTCAATAATTAGCTAGTGCTGGTGGTGCTCCCATTAGAAACGCATAGTATTCATTGCTACATGCTTAGATATGCAGAGCATCTGCAGAATGGAAAAAATCGGCAGCTATAGTCAGTCATGCATGTACTAATCCCTGTTTCTGTGAGTTCGTGAAAAGCTTTCTCATGTGAAAAGAGGGTTGACTAAAAACTGGACTACTATGCATGCCTTTATTGTGTCAGCATGATATTTCAAATAATATATTTGCAGGTAGTAAAAATATAAAAGTGCTTCAGAAAGTGGTGACTAATTGTAGGCTGATAAAACGAGGGTTCTTATCCTATCCTCTACCTAGCTTAGAATTGAATCGACTCTTGACGAAACTTGATAAGGATAAGTGATATCTTTAATAGCAGCTTGAATAGATAGTAATTTTTATTACGAAACTGAGCATACTACGTACGCATCGAATAGAACTTGCCTCAATGAAATGCAAGCTAATAAAAATAAAATTTCGAATCCGAGCTAAAAATAAATGGCTAAAAATTTGAATGGCTTGAAAGGACATTGGTAAACAATTGAAAATGAAAAGGTTAACAATAGGAGAAGACAGAATTATCCATAAATAACTATTTACGAGCATAAACAAGGAGTAATAGGTCCTTTACAAAAATGACAATTCATTCTTCTAAGATAATGTGTTTTAAATGTATTTGTTTAGCTAAATGAGCATTATTTCATTTTGTAAAGCATAGTCACACGTAGAGGATTTACAAAAGTGATACCTACCTACCTACGTGTATACATGTGAAGATTATAGGAGAAGTGTATTATGTTTGCCAATTTGCATTTTGCTTTCCGCCCAACAATGCAATAGTTAGTTTCATAAAGCACAGTTTATATGTCAGTTAAAAAGGAAGCGAGGGAACTACATGGTTGCAAAAGCAAAGCAACTTATAGTCTAGCTAGCTAAGTACTTACACATGGAGAGGGAGAGAAGAGAAACTGATAATGAGCCTATTGTAAGTGCATACAATTATAATAACCTCGAATGAACGTACTTGTGCAATAAATGTTGGTTAACATCAGCAGTTGCATTAGAGTGTTTAATATATCCTCTTCTGCTTTGTCCTTACTTTTAGCTCGAGCTTGTTAGAATGGATTACGAGCATTAGAAAAAGTTACATTTCTTACGTCCAGATAGACAGGTACAGTGTGTAGTAACATAAATATGCAACTTTTTCATCTATACAATAATTCAGAGTTGAAAATAATGCCCTATCACTCCTCAACTTACATTCATGTCTTCCGTTGTAGTAAATAGATAGGAGCTGAGGCTAACTAAATAAAAAACTGCAAAACTTGGAAGAATGAATGGCGTAGATAGTGTGCTCATAGGAGAGGAATGTCTTATCAAATGCTTCTACAAAACGCAGCATAATAAAGTAGTAGCTCCTATTTCTCAAAGCCAACCTGCGTTTATAGTTTAGCACATCGCACATCACAAAGCACATTTATATTATATGCCATGATACGAATGTATCTAATGTGAACAATAAATAATGATAATAATGAAAATAGGGATCAAATAAAAACCAGAAAACATAAATTAGGTTGCATATTAGAAATTTCGCAAAAGTCAAGATGTACATACATGCGAAGGATAAATTGAGCCATGTACAAGGTAAACTATTCAAGTTATATACGGAAATATGATGAGGAGCTGCTGCAGAAATGCATGCAATTCAATCTAATTGATGGTTCTACCGTTCAACTTGTCTAGAACTTAGTTGCAGTAGATCACACGGATTTATTTGAGTAAGTAGATAAATAAAAATAGTCGCATGCAATAAATAAAAAGGCATAATTCAAGATTCAATAATGAGCTTGATATTATCTATTATAATTTTATTTGTATAGAATAAAAGACAGAGGAGAAGGATAGTGATCTTGGTGCATGGCTGTATAGTTGCATGTGGCATGTCATCAACGACATGCTCCTCTTATTTCTCATCATCTCATAATCTCATCTATTTATTTAGGTTGGTTGCCCATGCCCTCCTCTGCCTCATCATCTTAAAAGTATCAAAAGGAAACGACCACGTAATACATAGCACTAGCACCAAGTACAACTAGTTTTCAGCATTTCAACTAAATGTCGACCAATTCGACGTCATGAGTCTATGCTAATTTTTTCCCGTAGATCGAGAAACGAGAATTCGGTCAAGCCAATCCAAAGCGAGCGAGTCAAGTTAGTGCAATGTCGAGTTGTTGTTGTATTTTCTGTTGTTTGTGTGCAGTCAATGCAATGCTTATAGGTAGAGAGTAGAGCACTGCCGTGCATTCCAACCCATACTACTTACTACTTACATTACATTCACAAATTAAATCATCTTGAATGTTGAGATGAGGGCACAGAGCTAAGGCAAGCTGGATTGACTAGACGAGACCACTGCACTGGCCAGGCCAGGGCAGACCAGAGCGGCAGAATAGAGCAACTTTGCCAATTCCCACTCTGCTCAATGCAAAACATCTCTATTTTATTATGAGATGAGAATCAGCTAATGCACAGCACATCTTTATGCAATGCAAGCAACTCTGTAAAGTCGCAGAGACAGAGAGAGAGACTCTGAGAGAACGCCATAGTAGCAGTGCTTGTTGCCCAAATAAGAGGGTCAGCTAGCCTTAGGGGAAAGGTCAGTAACATCAGCCTGAACAAAATGACCCAATCCTTTTTATTTACTTCTCATGCTCTCCTCTTCTTCTCTTGCCTATCTTTTTCCCAATCTTCTTACATATATTCACTTACACATAACTAATGGACGAACGAACTTACAGGCCTTGCATTTCTATTCCATGAGATATTTAGTTGCTGTGTACCTACCATGATCATTATGACTCTGTTCTATACTTTGCTATTGCAAATACTACGAGTAAATAAAAAATTTCTAAGTAAGCATAAGTACCTCGCTGCCATTCAATTTAGTCAGTGCAGTAATTTACAGACGTAGCTACATTAAAATAAAATGCATTCATAAACTATATGTATCCGAAATGTTCATTCCCTCCCTCCAATGCTATGGGATAAGCGAAACAAAGTAGCACAATGAAATCCTACGGGATCACAATGATAGCCTTTTAAAATCCTCCAAATTGTTTCCCCTCGACAAAACCCAACGGGTTTTACTTTATTTGACCTGATGGCTTCAGATTATTCTCCTTTGCACAATGAGCCATACACTATTAGTGGAATCTAATGCAATGCATACAAAAATGAGCAAAGAATTGCATCAGATAAAGAAATGATTAGAATTGTAAATTTACATTCGCAGAGAAACCTTTCAAATCTTTGTTTATTCAGCAGAACTAAGAATTTATTGATTCTAAAAGTTTGATAACGAGAAAAGGAATTTTATAGGAGAGCTGGAAATTATCATTGGTTTTATTTTTCTTGATTTAGGTATTAGCTCTTTATTCTAAATAAAATGTGGCTGCATTTTAATTGAATCAGAAAATTTGAGGATTATATCAAATAGATACTTTGCATCATTTTAGTTCGCATTAACGAAAGTTTCAGTAGTATTGAATGTGACAATAATTTGATCGAAAAAGAAATCGGGTAGAATTCTTTGGTCTGATTGGCTCCCTTCTTGAAAGTTTTGTAATGATTTTATCATTACCATGTGTGTAAGAAAACAATCATTATAAATGTATGATTCTGTAATAGCTGAGTTATTTGCACCAATTATTTTTTAGGGTTGTTACAGTAATGAAAACTAAAGCATTAAAACAAATTACGAGGATAGTAAAGTACAAGGTGTAGGTAGGTATGCTAGTAGTGTACTCTTATATGCAGATTAATATGGCTATGTAGCAATAAGAGAATAGTACACGTATTTCTAGTATACAAACGACTTGGAGTTTCTGCCTTTGCGCTTACAATCGACGACGGATAAAAACCAGAAGCTCCAAGTTTGGTGAGGGATTGATGAGATGAAACGAAGTAGTCACGTCTCCTCATGAACTCATGTCGGTCTCCTGCATGCAAAATAAGATGCGGAATATTTTTGCATATTATTGCCTTCTGATGTCTCATGCTTGATCTAAGCAAACAAATACAACTTTATAGAGCTTTTGTTTTGTACGTAAGCAACAGGTAAGACAACTTAAGAAATCCACGACATTAGCATATTATTTGTATCCAACTAGGCACTTTACTAATACTAATTGCAGAGTTAGATTTTATTCCTTGTTCATAACAATGTGTACTATGTAATGTGCTTTTACAAGTGTGCACCTTGTTCTGTGCAGTTGATAAGTGTGTCTCAAAAAACTGTCTATTTATGTACTCACAAGTGCTACGTACCCTTGAGCGAGAGTGGAGCCTCACAAAACTGCTTTCGTTTATTTCAACCTTAGGAATTGTCAAGAGACAAAAGTAAAAACTCTATTCAACTTGCTAAAAGGTGAGAGCATAGGAAGAATACATCTCCTTCAATCCACCCGGATAAAGTATAAACTACTCTAAATAATCAGTTGCGTAATTTTTACCATTAACATTTACACGAGAGTCAAGAGATATCATTAAATCACATCCATTATGTTTGCTTTCTATTTTTTGCCCACAGGAGCCATTTAGATATAAAAAACTCTATTTGTAACATTATCCACGCTAAGGATAAGATTTATAGACATTGTACTTGAATTTGGGATGTAATTCTTTCTCGCTCCATCTAATAGTGGGCTAAACTTCATTACACTACTACCAAGAAGGCGTCTGAAATTACGTATGCATCGTTTATTTCAGGAAACACAAGTGCTAAATTGTAGCAAACACATTTTTACACGTATTGATTTGGAGAACTATCATTCATCCTACTTAGCTGGGGCATATCTACATAAATACTTACGTAACTATAATATACAAACAAATGGTTAGGTACTAAATGGGAGTACATTGCGATTCCTATTATTACTACATGTATATATAAGTGTAACTTTATTTATAGCTAATTTGCGATTGCATGTTGCATATCTTTTTGACTTCTGATGGCAACCCTCGATACATAAATAATAAACTTTGCATATTGTCCATGGATTTATATTATCGTGCGAGCATGAATAAATATCAGAAAGATAAACAGTAAAGATATTAGAATAGTCTCTTTGTAGGACAATATATAGAATATTGGAGGAACAAACAACAAGGGCAGTATGAGTGAGATTCTAAATATAAGAAGTTACAATTTACATTTGAAGAGGTGCATTTTCCATATGCTGGTCCTAATGATTAATTGAATCGCGATTGAAAAAGAGTCCTTGAAGCCAAGGAGAGCAAGAAGCCAAGGGAGATCCAAATTTCTTTCACCTATTGATCACATTATATTTTCCTTAGAGAGACACACCCTTTGATTTGGTTAGTTACTGCAAAACGAAGGAAAAGCTACATAGCTAGGCAAATTATATACGTGATTGCAAATGTACCTGTAGCAGGCAGGTTAGCAATTTTTATTCATTTCTATTAGTAGCCACACGGAGCCATAGTTTATTGCAAGTCTATTTTGTTCCGTTGCTCCATCAGTGTGCATTCCATCCAGTGCTTTATTTACTAATTGTATGAGTAGGTATAAAAAGTTTATGAATGCTCATATATACTAATTGTAACCAAATTATATGCGTGTCCACGAGAAAAACAAGTTGTCTGACATTTATTGAATTGGGTAGGTAGCAGCTAAAACATGCTGAATACTGACACAGGTACTTATTCATTACGGACACTTTTATTCCGTAAAAAACAACGAGCGTTTAGTCAGCACTAAATCCAGCAACTAGGTAAATATAAGATGGACAAAATGACGGACTCACATTTATTTGGGCCCCAAAAGACATGACTTTCCACTCTCAGACAATTTTATTGCTAAAACATAAAAAGCTACTTCGGTGTCCATTTTTGTTTACGACACCTTGTTACGCTTTTATACATAAATCCCAAAATTGCAAGATTATTTAAGTGTAAGAAAAAAGTCAAGGTTGAAAAGGGGTTTCAAATGAATTCATATATGTATCTCTTCAGAAATCCTTTTGCATGAAGCAATTGACAAAGTTTTAGCGTCATTCCTTTAATATTTAGGTGTTTCAATTATTTCCACAGGTTTGTTGCTGTTATTGTCTGAGGAAATGATTAGGTTGGCATTTAGGTGGGTGAGTGCATGGCTTTCATCTCCTTATAACTTTGACTTTGACTTGATAAGTGTAAAAGCGAGGATTTAATTACCTATACATTCAATTGGCTGGCAAAATATTTACAACATGAAGACAGAGCTTTGTTATTGTTGTTCTTAAAATCACGCGTGATTCTGAGTGTGAAGGACTGAAAATTGGAATGGAAACAATTCGCATTCTAGCAAATTTCTCTTTAGAAGGAAGAACTTTGCTCACTCGTCGTAGCTCGCACTCCTACTCACTCTTCAAAGTAAAACTAGATATTAGTAAGCGATGCATATTAGTGTGGAAATTCGACAATATTCGAAAAGAGATGTACATCATCATGCTATAGCTCTAATGTTAGTAAAAGAATCCACAAGTGTCTAGTTTAGCTATAGAGCCCTACCTACATCCTAAGGAAAGGTTTCTCATTTTCAGTGACATAGAAAGAGATTATTGGCCATAGATTGTTGACGGTGTGCGGTATGGCACGGATGGATGGGCTAAGTGCTTAGCTTCTATTAACCTTCTGCTTTAGTGATGATTAGTGTCTAATAAAATGTACACGTGTGAGCATTTTATTCTCTAAAAATTAGCAATTTGCTAAGAATAAGTGAGGATGCCACGTTAATAAGGCAGGTTTATAGCGTCAATTTCAATAACCACTGTCATGCCTGTGCGAGTAGTTAGCGTGTCAGCACAGCACTTTAATGTGGTTATATCGAAGATGAGCATTTATTGAGTAGGTACAAAGCAAGCAAGAAGGGATTTGATCTGAAGGCATGTTCAGGGCGAGTAGCAAGCAAACTGGCTTTTAAGGATGGCTGATTTGATTTTCTACGAAGGCCACACCACAATGAGAGCACAGTGTATTACAGAGCGTGTAATTCTCGTTGCGTACAGCACAAACAGCCAAGTTAATCACAGAACAATAGCGTTCTTCACTATTTTCATTCTGCATCAGATTACATTTACAAGATGTCAAATGAAACACATTCATCTTGCTCGTATACAATGGGAAAATTGGTTCAGATTCCATTCCCTGCCAGAACAGAAGAGACAGACGCCTCAATGGACTTGTAAGTCCAACTAAATTGCAATTACATACTACCCTCCTCTCCTGTCCTACCAACCAAAAGAACCTAATGTGAGTAAACTTAGCTCAAGTGCAGAGTAGCAGTGAATTATTGTTTGTGTAATGCAAACATGAGCTGATTGTCAGCAGCAGCCACACCACACACACCATGCTACCTTGAGAAGGGAGAGTGTTCTCCATTTATCAGATCTTTGGCATGACCCTTTGAATATATCACAATCTATTTGCCATTCTTTTACTGTCTGTAGGCTCCTGAAATATTTTTCATTCAAGGCGTGCTCCACACAATCCAAACCAATTTCTCATTATTAATCTACATAAATTCTGACTACGGATGCAAAGAATACGTAGACAGCATATCGTTGTATTTCTTTATTTCTTTATTTTGGAATTAGTTTTTATCAACGTAATTATTATAGATGTGGCATTGTACAGAGAGGATGAATGAGAGGTACACACGATTTTTCGATTATTTCAAATGGCAGACGTATGCAAATGAAGTTACCATAGAATACGTGTTATATTTTATGTAGTAGTATAATTTTGTAGAGCCAATAAGGCAGATGCGCAAAAGGACAACACTTGATGCAACAACTGCAACTTGTATGCAATTTTATAATATTTACATCAAAGTACCTACATGTGCCAATTGCAAACAACTTTACAATCAAATGTAGGTAGAAGACCTGAGAATCTACAACAATAACCACTACCTGCTTCATTAATGCTAAAGTAATATATGTGTAAATTGTGAATACTACAATAAATTGTTGAAGGAGTTAGACCGACAGGTATCATTATTTCCTAATATAGAGTACCTACCATGCATGCTACTTACCATTTGCCATATGCTACAGTCCTCTTACCACTCACACTACACTACATTCTAAAGTCGAGAAACTTCTGTTGTTAACGGGAAAATAATAACTGGATGTTTATAAACTAACTAGTGTGCTATCGATATTTTTTCCAGTGCTCCATTTTCGCCTTTTTTACATTTTAGACTTTTACTTGGCTAAAATGGTTTTAATTAAAGCGATCCTCAGCCTTTTATGCATGAAGGACTAGGACTGTAAAAAATTACAAAGATTAAATGGACATTGAATTCATTTTTGTCCAATTTAGCCTGGTCAAAAACAACATAATTTAGTCTACTTTAGTGAAGCTATGATGGCATACCACTATCGATAAAATAATCATACAACTTTATGAGGAACTTTTACAAAGGGTCGAGGATGTTGTCATATTGTCAGGTCAGTCGTTGCATGAATATAAAAATTGATGCATGCAATTCATCGAATAAATTCTATTCTGCAAAATGTAGTTTATTTGAAATATGGAAGAAACCACACACGATCTCAATTCCATTGCAGCGGAGTGGAGTTTATGCAAAGTAGGAAAAGAATAGTATAATATTTGAGGTGACATTAAAAATCCCGTATGAATTTTGTGGATGGAAAATGCTACGTCTTCGTCTACGTCTGTTTAGTATGGATGTAGTTTTGGTTGGGATTTGCGAGGATTAGAATCCCATGGCATGTTCTCTGTGCATAAAAAGATGGTTATAATTTTGCCATTAGAGTTAGAAGTACAACTAGAAGAACGAGCGACCTTCTCTTTCTCGCTTTTCTAACGGATCTTTGTTTCGATGCTCAGCACATGGTTAAAACTGGCAGGTTTCTCGTACGTAGCCAAGCAATTGTTGTATATATGTGTTAGTATAATGTGTTCAAAGTGTAGTTACCTGATTGAGGTGTATCATTCATAGCATATAATATTATGAGGTGCAAAGGTTTATTTTCTTGCATATGAATCCCCATATAAAACATTACTTAATGTTATTATTCTACTTAGCTAAGGCTTTTAATGTGTTTCTGTGTACAGATATGGTAACATTATAATATACAAGTTGAGATAAGAGAAGAGACAGCTAAAGAAGTAAGTACAGAACGCTACACACTTCTTGCATGTATTATACTGAACTTTGAACTACATAATTCGTTTTTTTGTAGCATGGTGTGTTTACTTCATGACTTATCTTTCTTGCTTTCTTATGTATGCTACACTTTACATGGATAGGCATAATTATATCAGTAGCTAGACAATTAGAGAAATATAGAGAGACTGCAAACAAACAAAAAAGAGTATTTTTTAACGTGATAGAAAATGAGTAAGTTGCTAAGTAGACGACTCAATTAAATGGCAAATGAATAATCCTGACCTGGTATTGCCATTGATACGGTGTGTACACAGTGTTATAATAGATCATGCCAACACTATTTATTTGCAATAGATTATGCTGCATTTAAGATACAAAGCGAGCTAAATAATGCTCAAGAGACTATTTACGACTTTACAACAACTATATAAATACCTGTTTCTATTATGTTTAGCAGATATGCTATAGAGATTATGCTACCTAATAACACGGATTACATTATATTACTATTCATGCACATACATATGTATATGCAGGCCAATTATTACCTCCATTAATAGTAGAAAACTCATCTCTATTTTGCCTTTCAAATTAAATTAAAAGTACACTTTACAAGATATTAGTTATTGCAGTGTGCCGTTCACATCCCACTGTAGAGCTCATAAATGGCAATACAGATGTTTATTACTCTCTAGTAACAAGTAAAGTAGTTTAGCCACTTTTACAGAGCTCAGTGCCGGTACTTTGTACCAGTTCTCTCTTTCTCATTTTTCTTATCTCCCTTTGCACTGTCTCTTAATCCAATTTGTCTGTAAAGCATTTCATTGCATTATTAGCCATGTATACTCCGCTGGCATAAATATGAAATGGGCAGAGAGACAGGCTAAGGAGGCATCAGATAGTAAGGAAAGGATGTTAATTGAACGTACGGACTACGGAGCTCTATAAGGAACCCACATAAAAATGCAGCCAGATAAAATTAAATATTATAGAGAGACTTTGAAAGGATTCCTCTCAACTCTCACTAATAACGAAGATCTACAATCCGCTTTGGTTTTTTAGAGCCCTCCATTGTGCACAAAAAAAATACATCATACATTGACACATAATGAGCAGAAATATTATGAATCCAATGCAAATGAAAAGATGCAAGTGCTCGAGTGTAGGAGATGTGAATTATATTATGTGTATTAGACGCTAAGTCGGATGAGGCAATACTCATATTAATTGCTCCTAATTAGCCATCATATTTTCTCTTCGTCATTAGCGCAACATTATTTTTCGCTTCGAGGCTAGTTCCATGTTTCTAGAGATTGGCACTTTATGAGAATTAGTTGCATATTAAATATATTTGTCTTCTGAGAAGGGTAGGAGTACATTTGGCTACATTCTATTTTATTCATCATCTCTGCAGCTCTCCAAGTTTATTTACGACAAATGATAACCATTTCATTCCATCCAATCTACGCTGGACTGAATGTGATAGATTTTGAAAAGGTTGCACATGCACAGAATGTGAGCATAATCAATAGTTTAATTCTCGTGGCTATGTAGTCGGACGAGAATTCCAATGGAAAACATGACATCTTACAGTTACAAGAAGTCAGACAGACAGACAGAGTCAAATGATGTAACAGGATAGGTTAGCTAACTAACAATAAGGAGAGCTAAGTATCTACTAATAACATACAAATGAAAAACGAGAGGTTGTCCATTGTAATTTTGTGGTCTTATGAATAAAAATACATTAGAATAATAATATACGTACTTACGTATGTAATCTGGTGATGAGGAACCCTTTCTCTTTTCATTGTACTCGAGTGCATGGCTTAAACTTTCTGGTGAGCGAGTCGAGTCAAACTGCCCACTCTTCAAATTCCATCCTCATTTGTAAATATTATAACCACTTCAACGATATAATTTTTACTCGTCTGCATCAAGTGGACAGGCAGCAACAGGCCACCAATAAGCTACAGCCATTTCTATTAATAACAATAAGCTTCTAGGTGAAATGTACCTGAGCAACAATTCTTTGGCCATTCTTAATATTTATGTTATAGAGATACAGAGATTTGTTGAGTGGATTTACTTGCTGATTACTGGGCCATTGTGTACAGGTAGAAGTTGGGCAAACATAAATAGCAATATGTATCTACTGCACTTATTCATGTAACATCTAATAAACTCTAATAGACAACAAATTTTTATGACGGCTTTTACACAAGACATGTTATTTTTGATACACAATATTATTATTATGCTCCTGCTAATAGCAATTAAGTATTATTCCAATTTAATGACGGATAGTACATATCCATTAGATGTTGCATACGAAGGAGACTATTATTTAATAATAGTGACTAAATATATTACAAAATTGTGCATTTATTCCGTGGAGAACATTAATATAGTAGCCAGGTAGTTTAAAATGAAAAAAATCCAAAGTGCATAGACCTAAACTTAATTGCTACTTGATGGATGGTATTATATTATTAGCAATGTATTCTTTAACAATATGTTATTGCAACGAAAAGTTTAACAATAAGATTAGATAGTCAAGATTTAGTATCGGCAGATAAGTAAGCATCGGTGCTCTTTATTCACGTCTATTATCTAACATCATGTAAATGCTCCTTCGAAATATCTCTTGCATGGTGTCTCCGTGTCTCATTTAGTTTTGCTAAGGAATTGTGCTAAGATAATATTATGTTATTAACATCATCAATAGTAACAATTGCTATAGATACATGCACTTGGTTGTTGCTTATTTCATTTAGCTGTTATTACTAAGTGGGATGCTTCACAATATCATAGCATGCTATTCACATCCAAACGAAAATGAAGTAACAAAACAAATAGATAAAAAAGTGATAGACAGATGATTAGACAGACGACTGAAAAATCCTATTCTCTTGAGTTACATTTATAGATGGAGATCTGCGGCAGTTCAGTTAGCTCCGTCTTTGTGCGCACTACAGAACAAAAAGGAAGTACTAAGAACACAGTCTACAATTAACAGAGTATCAATCAAATTCAAAACTAAATCAAAAACAATCCATGATGTAAATTTCTGTATGACTAGCGAATCATGTCATGTCTCGTTGATCTTTTAACGTAGCAATCACTGGGATCTGAGTATTTATAAAAAATATAAATACAACTATGTAAGACAATAATAATATGCTAGATATGAAAAAATATGACTAGTAGTAGTAATGATAGTTTTTGTTCTAGAGTGTAAGAAAGCAATACTGTATCGACATGGGCTGTATCCGTGAAATTATACAAAGACCAATTAATTTCAGTTGAGATGGCGAGGCGGAAAGTGTAGGAACCGAACTAAGACTTGTCTTTCTTACTAAACTCTTTTTATAGCGGAAAAAAGATGTAAGTGTCTTCAATAGCCCTGTGCATTGAAAGATAATGAAAATTTATCTGTAAGTATACTTACTATGTCTATATTTACATTGTAAAGTGCCAATGCCTTTATTTTTATGAGCTAAGAATCCACAGCGTGCAAATCCGTCCTGTGTATTATGTGTGTAATTTCGACAGGCCCAATCAAAAAGGAAATAGGATTGGAAGGATAAAAAATATTTACGACAGCAGACAGCAATGAAATGGCATTTATGGCTTTTCGCTGTTTCTTCTGAGGCCTCTGACTCATTACCACTGTCTTTATAATATTCTTACCTGAGTCATTGATAATGTAATGTGTAGTATAAGGTACAGGTAAACATGCAGAAATGATTCTCAAATCACAGCAATAAGCAGATGCAAAAATATTTGTCCATGTTTTCGATTGGGTAGAGACATTTTATTTCAATCTGCTAATTAATATAGACAACCATTACGATTTAGTCGACAGGTTGTGCTTTTAGCAGCCAAACTCACATAATCAATGTAGAAATATGTGGCAAACTGCCGAATCATGACACGAGTTTCAGTGCGCTAACTATTTGTATAGTTGCAATGCAGCGTAATGTGTGCATAATTGTTGACAAATGACTTCATATATTTAGTTCTGCAAAAAATAGCTGACGGGTATAAATAGGTAGAGAATTTTATTTTCCGTGGTTTTTGTTGCATATTTAATACTAGTATGAATAGCACTGATGAATATCTATAATAATGTCTATGGAAATATATCTGTAAAGCAACATGGTTGATTGATAAGTTGATTAGTGGGTATTATTCCACTCTTTGACGAAAAATAAAAAAGTGTGAGTATTAAAAGATCAAAGAAACCTGCACGGTAATTGCTTTGGAGCTTAAATTAAATATTATATTGAAAAGGAAACGTGCCTACCACCGCATTCAAAACCATGTGTATACCAAATAACTTACAATCAGCAGATAAAAGCCTTGTGACGTGAGCGATGACTCACAAAAATAATAATAATATGTGATAATTACAAATGTTCCAAATACGTTGGGGATTTTGACTGGTGAGTGAAATCATTAGAAGCAACAGATGCAATTATAATTTCATCCTTTTCATTAATGCTTGTTGGCGCAACATTTAACCATTGAAAACCTTAATCGACGAATTAACCTTGGTCAGCAATTACACTAATTGTAAGAAAGAACCAGCATGCTGCTCTCAACAAAAATGCAGCTACAATAGATAGAAATATTGTATAACGAAGTAGTCCACAGTCCACACTCCCCACAAACTATAATCCTTAATAAAATTATTGCAGTCTCTCTCACTCATAAGTTATTCAAATTAATAATAAGAGTTACCATATCTTAGTACATGCAATGTTTGACACACTGTTGAATTATTATGCAACATATAATCTTTTTAGGTCTCATAATCAGCGACAACAAAATTTTACCTTATCTCGTCACAACCAACTGCACCAACCACTGTGCAGTCTGTATTATGCACCTACAACAACATTAAATCTTTAAGCTTCGCTAAGACATCATTCTGTCCATTCCATTTACTAAGTAATGCTGTACAGTCAGCACAGAATTTTGCCCTCATACAAGAGGTAAATAACAGATGAAAAGGCATACAATCTGAATTCCTAGACTTGGACTTACTTTATGTAACAACGATGATGTGATCGACGAAGCGTAGCAAATCGGACATTGTTCTAAAGTGTCAAGTATAAAAAATAACTACAGTAACCCCTAGGGAAGGAAAAAATTAACTTTTTTTGCTAAGCAAACTGCTTCTACTCACTAAAAACTAAATTGCCCTCAAACTTTTAATCTTTCGTAAAAAATCTTATTTCATTTTTGCAAGCAGCTACCGTAAGGATTGAAAAATCATCTTTTTATGGCTATGAGTTGATGGAAGTGCCAAACATTTCTTATTGCTGATACATTACTTACTTATTTTATAGTCATTCTTAAATAAACTTTTCTATTTGATTTAAAACGACTACAATTGCAACAAATAAAACAATAAAACCACATGCGTGGAATGAATTAAGCTCCAAATGCAGCAAAACAATTTGCGAAGCAGATAAGACCAACAGAAAAATGAAGATAGTTGCTGAATGGGGGATTCCTTTTTCGGAAATTCAAATTGGGCCCCCATTTCATTTTTTTATTATTGCTATTTTACATCAGATGATAGAGTGGGACCCTTGCTGGCAACAATAAATGACAATTCCTTAACAGCACATTAGCATTAGACTTTCTGCTCGTAAATTTTACCGTTTCCTAACGTGGACGCCACTTTCAAATCTGTCAAAAAATATTAGCATCTCATAATCCATTTCTACGGACAAAGCCATAAAAATTCTAGGAAAAAACATAAACAGTAAAATAGTAATGATGACTATGACATTAGAAATAATACAGAGTGACATTTTGTCCGTGAAATCTAATAAGGTCGTCAATCATGATTCACCAATATGGACTTTACGTTTTAAGAATATAAAGTTTCTTTGTGTTATTGCTATCCAATTAAATACAATACTTTTGTCATAGTCATCTCTTATACTTACCTTTTTAAGTATACCTAGCACAAAAAGACAACAAAAATATTATTTCAATATTTTTTAATGCTAGCTAGTCATAGAATATGTAGGCGTATTAAAAATGTAATATTACATACCTAGAGACAGAGAGATATATATTGTGCTGCACTTGGCAAGATTTTGCACGAATATCTACCTGTAAGGTATAATATTATTTCAACCTAATCGAATACTTACAATTAACTTTCAAATAAAAGAGATTTTTCGCTGTAGGTATACCGCGTAATGTACGTGTCCTGAAAAATTCGTACAACTTTTTTAATGAATATAAGTAATTTATGCGTTTTAGTAATCGAACTGTATTAGATAGGCTCATTGCATATTTATGGCAATTGCACTGTATGACAAACTTTAAATCATAGAAAATGTTATGGAGAATGTATATTTCATTTTTGCGGTTATATACTTACTTTCTTTGGAGATGTGCATTGTTTGTTTCTAATTCGGAAAGTCTCAATTTGTATGTTTGTGAGTTTGGGATGATGTCGCGGTGAAGGAAGGTAAAATATTACTAATGCGGTTTAATGAGCATGAGCGTCACCACAGCAAAATAACTTCAGAGGTGCAATAGTAGTTAGTTTTGTCGAATTTGTACAGAGAAGGATATTGCGATGAAGGAAGGTATAATATTATACTGAAGGATGTAAAAAAGTAAAGTTTGGTTGAAACTGAGTCTATTTGTCTTTGCAACGTAGGAGAAGAAATTACTCTGTCAATATTGCACTGTCACTTTTTTAAACTGCCTTCCTTATTGCATCTGGTGGTGGTCTGGGCCTGGCTATTATATTATGGCTCTGTATGCACTTCAGTAAGACGCGGTTGGTTTCTTTCGTTGTCATCAGACAATAAACGGTTTGCTGACTAAAGTGCAGCTAGGAGAATGTTGGGCCAAACCCTAGCGAATTAAAATTCAAAACAGAATCCCTCTGGTTCTTCCCTTTCCATTTGCATTATCCTGACTCTGTTTCCTTTTTCCCAAGCAAGCGGATTTAATTATTGACATGACACAATGTAATGTGCGTCTGAGTTGCATGTAAAAGAGAGGATTGACACATAAACGTGTGCACACTGAGTAGATTGAAAATATTTGATAAACCACTTGCCATTTTTATTGAGGAGAAGTCGAACAGTCGTTTTAATCTACTTTTCATGCAAGAGGCGAATGAATAGGAAGGGCTGAGAAGATAATTAGCTTCATTGAATATTTTGGGGTTACCTTTCTGAAAGTCGGCTCTCTGCAATGCACTACAGCAACAATGCATAAGTTCGAATGCACACAATGGAGTCCCATACTAGGCAGAGAATGTCATGGGCATAAAATATATTAAATGCACATGCACGTCTAACATTTCTCATTGAAGGAAGGCACAAGAAGAGATAATACTCCGACTGGATTAGAGACGCGAGAATGTGGCACTAAATAAATTGAATTTGGGTTGTTGTAGTTGTACTCGTAGTGTTGTGTTGTTGAGCGTGTGTATTTACTTGTACTCCTTAGCAGTAGTAAATAGTGGTTCGCCATTTGATGTGCACCTCTTTGTCACTCGACCATTCTGCTGAATAGAGCCAGTTAAACAGTAATGCAGATGGATTGCTACGTATCTTCAGATTACTTGCATAAAAGGAAGATTTCAATGTGTCTCCTTGTCGATGACTTGTTTCATCCGACTGCATGCAACTCACTCACTTAGATAGACACTTTGTACACATAGTCATTGTAGAAGAAGATTTGAACATTGTCAAGTTTCTCCTTTCTCTGCTCAATAATTTGAGTTTTGCATAGTGCTAAGGCCAAAAGCTAAGGTAACCTGAAGAGGTTCTCTGTTTAAAGTGAAATGAAATGGGCACAACCAGTTTTAGTGACACTTTAATATCAACCTCAGTTTCTTGTTCCTTGCAACAACATTGTTTTCCTTCCCTTGCTTGCAATATCTGTGTATCGTGTACCTATCCACCACGCACAGAGATTAATACTACACACACATACACACACACACTCACTAGAGACTCACAAAGTATACGTGCCATTAAAAGATGTTGTGGAAAAGGTTGCAAGTCGAGTTCAAAGCTAGTCCTCCCAACCCACATTAGAATGTCCGTTAATTTATGACCTCTCCGACGACCCACTGCGAGTTACAACTAATAATTCTTAAGTGGGACATGACATTGCTGCATATTATGCACTAGCCACTCAACTTTATCCTCTCCGTATCATCTACAAAGAATTTATTCATAATAATACCACACCATCATATCTGTATTTTCCTATATTTTCTTAGCTTTGAATTCCTTACTACTAATATCAATAAATATCATCATAATATGAAAAATCTCTGAAATTCACTATTGTATTGCTCATGTACTTGAGTGGGCTCTAAAAGTACTTCATTCCCATCATTAATGGGCTATATGGATATAATATTATGATTATATTCTTCCTAATCTCTGGGCAGAAGCACCTTATTCATGCTCATTCTCTAGTTATTAACCCAGCCGTAACTTTTATTATCATACTATTGTTAATACTCCTGTTCTTACTTCATACAAAAGGAAAATAAAATTCTGTCACTGTCACTTTAATAACTTATTGGACACATCCAGTGGGCAATCATGTAGTTTCAACATAAGAATGGATGCCTACTAACACACAAACCCTGACTGAATATTATGCCTGTGAGACATTAATTTAATTTGCATAAGCAATTTATGTCCACTTTAAAAAGTCATGGAAAGCTAATAAATGCGGATTTTGAAATATGGCTACGTATGATTTCGGCGTTTTGTTACACAATATCTTAGTGCTCGATGAATGAATGCTTCATTTCTGCACAACTAAAAGAAAACTTCTATGACTTAATTATTAAAGCACTTCCTCATTCATTGTCGTAGTTAAGTTACATCTATGTAGCGAGCAATATTATTATTAGGGATGTGATAAATGAAATGGAATTTTTCAAAGGCTGCATATAAGTTTTTATATGATTTTCTTGTAATCTTCACATTGGGCATTGAATTTATTTTTTAATTTTCATTTCCCATTCAATTTAAAAGTCAATAAACTGCAACAATGTGAGCAAAAAGTGGAATCAGGAAGAAAAGTTTATTTATGGATTGAATAGGCTCATCGTTAGATTGGTGGGGATTTATTATTAGTTGCTAGAGAATATAAACCTCTCATCGAATATTTATATGTAGGCTTAAGGATGCTTAAGAAGAGGGATAAATGAATATCATTAAATGATTTAGGTTCCATAACTACATGCTTTATTCTCACCCTATGGCATTAGCATTAGGTAGAGATTTTCAAACAAGGTGTGATGTATTTGTATTCCTAGCAAGATCCGATAGTTAGGCAAAGATGCCTAAAGATGGATGGATTTCCGTTCGCTCAACTATAAGAAAGACTACCTGCTGTAGACAACTTCACATTCCCCAAAAGTCAATTACAACAATACTCTTAGCTGGAGGCATTTCTACCCTATCTGTATTTTCACATCACAATAATAGTGCAACCGTAGAGCCGTCGTCGTCGTAATCGTAACGCTAAGCTAACACTAAAAATAAGTAACACCACACCACACGATAACACGACGGAGCTACAAAACGGAATAAAAGAATCCTTACAAAATCTCCTGCCTATATAACATTCGAGGGATGATTCTTTAGTGCTTGGCATAGTTGTACGTACGTACGTACCAATATAGTAGCTATCAAGAAAGCTAAAAGTATAAGATCACAATTGAAACTGTCTGTCTTCGGAGTGAATAGCTCGATGTGTACTTATAGTTAGTTACCTGATTGTTAGGAGTGCAATTAAATGCGTCCATTGACAATAAGTGAAGGTCTACTACCTATAGTTGGATTATTCCTCCATGTAAATATGTACAGAAGAGTACAGACTGCATCTCACAATCAGATCTCTGTGCTCTCAAATAGAAAATAGAGCCTTAGACACATAATATTCGAGGAACAACAATAATAATATTAAAGAGAGAGAGATTCAGTAGTACTAGTAGTGAATAGTGAGCCGTCGTGAGTTCTAGTGAGGGAGGGCCGTGCTCTATGTGTGTACAGAGAGTAAAAAATCCTTGCCACACCACACACCAACCATCCTCCGAATTCCTTTTGCTTCTTTTAATTTTTTACCCCTAGCCGCTTCTTGCGCTGCCCTGTCTACATCATTCCATTCCACCTCACTTCATCTGAAAAGTCTTCAGTATTTCTTCAACAGGTGAGGAATCATGTAGTGAAGAGGAAATGCCAACTATACGATGGTGCATTACAAACACCACCAGTACGGATACGAATTGAACGAAACTCCCTTCCTATGATATTCTGCCTTTATTCCTCACATCATCCTAGTGAAAGTATACAGAGCTGTGTTAGAGACGAATCTTTTTACGACAGATTCCATTACATGCACATAGCTATCTCGCTCTTTCTGCTCACACACACACACACACACACTAACAACAAAGTAACTGAAAACTCTAAGAAAAAGTGCTTGAGATTTTTTGTGCAGAACACCCGCTGCTGGTAGTCGGTATCTTAGTCTTATCGTTAGTCTCGACTTTTGACTTGAATTGACTTCAGACGACTCTTGTGTCATTCGGGAAATTCTGTTGCGATATAATATTATTATTATACGCCAAACAAAACGACAAATGGGCCTCATACTTGTTGACTATAGAAAGTCCCACACTATAATAATATTTACCACACTCCCTACTATTACGTTTCATTGTAGCCTTTATTCTATGATGATACGGAGATGAGACAGCATATCAAAACTAAAAGCAAGATTATCAGCGTTAACATCCCAACCGAACAAAGATGCATTCTTGGTTTACCTTTACTACTACCACACATTAACCATTATACTTATGATTTTTCTTATAGCATTTGATTTTTCCATTTCCTATACGATACGTGATGATAGATAACAATGTTCTCAAAATTTTTCATGGCTAAGTGGTTAAGTTCGGCTAAACCTTCCTGACGTCAATTCTTTACAATGTTACCATGTACCTCTGTTAGTTCGATTTATAAAATTCGTACCGAAAAATGACGTAAAAACTGTAACTTGTAGTTCTTTGAATTCTCAGGGATATTGATTGATAATTTCTTCACTGTTACATGACTTTAGATCTAAAGAAAATTGTTGTAAGCCATTTGTCTTCTGGCTAAATGTAAATGCATGTAGGTATGTGTTTGTTGTTGAAGGAATGAAATGAGAAATGAGGGAGACAAAGAAGAATGGAAAATAGAAGGAAGTATTTGTTGGTAAACTTAAGTATTTAATGCAAACGACTTTCATCAGTTAGACACTTCATAAACCCAATAAATAAAACTACGTGTGTACACAATTGTGTTTGCACTATGGATATGAATTATGTGCCTAGTATTTACAATTGTACCTTTAAAAATTGGCATAGAAAGCTTTTCGCAATTTCTTCCCAGCTCATTTTGTCTCGTTGGATTTAATTGCCACACTATTATATATGCCATTGACAATGAATTTTTACATCCAAGCTAAAGTTTCTAATAACTAGCTAATAACCGCTACCGTTCAGATATACACACTTTATTCCATTGTATTTCTACTCCCATATTAATTATTCCGTGTGCATCATGTATTTACATGTACTAATTTTGCTTTGTGTTTGCAATAAGGCAATTTCTCAATAGGCTACATTATAAGCATTCCCTGATAGTCATGACCACTTCTATGGCAAATACATAAGTTGTAAAATGTAAAGTACCTAAATATGTGTTACTTTTATTGGTGTAAATGGTGCGGTAGATAGATAGATGTTCGTGTGTACACAGTCAGTACCTTTAATGTACTTTCAAAGGATATGGACTTACGTTTAAACTGCAATGCTCGGTCAGTTAACTCAACCACGTTATTATTTCTCTCTTCCCATTCCATCCATTAAAATTAAGTGTGGATGTAAAATAAATACAGGAGCTCGATTCCACTATCACGTGTGTAAGTAGTTCAGTCAGCGTGTATTCAATGGAGAGTGCACAGGACTTAGAACAGGATGGATAATGGATTGAAATTGAAGTTGAGTTGAGTTCCCTCGTCCAAACAGAATCAGTAAAAGGTGTTTACAATTGCATTATTTTATAAGTCACCGTATTCTGTATATCATAATTATAATCATATTGGTGATACGAAGGTATTTCTAGCCTA
Source organism: Tomocerus nigrus (assembly GCA_019776505.1). Lineage (NCBI taxonomy): Eukaryota > Metazoa > Arthropoda > Collembola > Entomobryomorpha > Tomoceridae > Tomocerus > Tomocerus nigrus. The sequence goes on along the minus strand of JABASI010000594.1, from coordinate 2,034 downwards.
GCTAGCAAGTCCTGTGAGAAACTGGACGGTAAAATATGCAGAATGTCTACTTCGTATAATTCCTGAGAACCCTTTCCAACTTCATTCTTCTCTTATGATTTTCTCATAAATGAACGCAAACATGGTTAACTACATTAATTGTCATTCCTATATCATATCCTATCCTTTTTCTCTCCTTCTTCTACCTATCTCAAATGCTATCTCAAGTAGCAATTCTAAGTTTATTAGGGCAAATTAAATTAACGGCTATGCATAAACCCAAATTTGCTTAAAAGGTTTTCCTGTATAATATTTACATATTCATAGCCATATTAATACAGCAACTCAGGATTATTGACAAATTGCTAAGTCTCGATATGAAACTTTAATTATCTCTCTTCCGAACAAGGTTTATATGCGGACAAACCAACGACAATCAAAAAATACCATGAAAAGTTTTTAAAACGGTAGAATAGGTAACTATTAAAGCAACTAATCAATGGTTACAATTTTGTTTTATAATACAATCAGTTTTAATCTATCTATGTGCAACTGTTTGAAATTCATATGATAAACGATAATTCACAGTGTGCAACGACGAAATTTAAAAATAAACTTTAATTACATTTTTTTAATTAGCCACTTCGATGGTTTAAGGTAAATATGAATAGCTACTTAGTTGAAAAATACGTACGCACATAATAATATAACGTGCCACCAGAATAGATCTGCACGTAGATATGTACAAAGAATTGTTTGTAATCACTGAGTAATATTCTCTGATGAATATTTGAAGAGACGATTATCTTTAATTTTTACCAAAAATCAAGCAAATGCTCAGAATCAAATCTGAATGGCACATCTCTTGTAAAAACTTAGATTTGCAAAGAAAATTATAAAGTTGTGAAATAAAAACGGACATTAAGTTGCATTATTTCAATGCATTCCTATGCAATAATGTAGCATAAAACGAAGTTTTTCATGCTGCGGTAATACACCCAATAGTAAAACATGAAAACATGTATTTAATGCTTATAAACTATGTTCATTTCAACAGAAAACTTTAAAAATGCATAATTGACCTGCATGCCCTACAAGTCTTGATGGTTAATTGCGCATCTCAGCAGTTTAGGAGCAACTACTCATATTGGCAAACAACAGCAAAAACAAAGCAGATAAGTATAAGCTAAGAGAGTCCAATCCGTTAAAGTTTTCTCATAGTTCGTTTATAGGAATCATAAGATCTAACAGCAAAATGGATCAATCGGTCATAAAATAAATAAAAACACTGGGAGTTATAACATGTTTCTATATTAGCAGAGATAACCTTTTGCAAGTCTACTTTAGTCTCTATACAGATATCAAAAGCTTTTAACTATGTAAATACATTATGCATTTCAGGGGTTGTGCCAACGTTCAAACTCCTCATCGTAGTTAAACAATTCTTCAATCACAATCAAAATAGCACTAATGAGATAAGATTTAGAGAGAATCAGATATTGTTGTATACTTGTACAAATATAAATTATAATATGTACTAGGTACCTTACATTCATAGGCATTCACATTGCCTACCTATACATAGGTACTTATTATTATTATTATTCAGTCCACTTCTTAATATATCTTTAATAAATGCTTCCCATTTGGTAAAAACCTCTTTCAGTATAATCTCACTCATGCAAATCAAACATTAAGCAAAAGAATTCGTTCCTTGAAGAATGAAACTATCAGAGAAGAAAGAATAGCATTGTGGAAAAGAAACTGACGACCCTTACAGTGGGCCAATAGAATTTTTGGGTTTTGATTCCTCCAACTTATCAACTGACTATAATTCGGTGACTGGGATAAGATTTACATATTTTTATCAGTCTTTTATTATAATTCGGTTAACGTCTAAAATGTGAAATGGATTAGATACCTATGTAGGTGGTATATAGGTACCAGTCAAACTTTTAGGTCGATACAAGGGTCCTGCGCTAATCCGCGAACTAAGCCGTTTTCCAAGAACCATGCAAGTGTCGAAATGACCGACCAAGAGACTTGTGTTACACA